>PVIJ01000158.1:0-116395 GCA_004024925.1 Scalopus aquaticus
ATAACAGTTCTATGGAACAGTAGCTTCAAACGTCTCGCACAAAGTCTGAAATATTTTCAATGCTCAACCTTTCCGACAGGGCTTTCTATAGTGCACTGCTGATGTCAGCTTACTTCAGCAGCCGCCTGGCAGTAGTATTGCATTGCATCAGAAAATGATGCAATCAACTCTGGATGATATGTGCATGATGGTATTATGCAATGTGATGCGATATTACATCATTCTAGGCTGATTTAGGATGTTGTTGCAGTCCTATTGGATAAATTTACACGATGAAACATATAAAATGAATTATATGAAATATCTTCAAAACGAGAGCTAATAAAAAACTTTCAGGGTTATGTTCATGTTCAGCATACCAAGATACTACAGCTTAGGGCCTTTTTAAGTCAGTAATGATCTCAATGTTGACCAGTAATGATCTCAATGTTCACAGTGGTTCAATGGCAAAAGACCATCAACGCCATTTGCGGTCCCCATGGTGTAGAGAGAGCCAAGCAATTGATCCAGAGGTGTATGGGTGAATGTCTTAAAAAATTGTGCTTTCGTGGTTGAGAGAGGGGGAGATGATTTGTATGGAAGGAGTTGCATGATCTGGGAAGAAGGGAATTGAAAACTGTACACTGTTTTTGTTTCCTTTGGACCCTTGGGAAAGGTGTTTTGACTTTTCCAGAGATTTCATTGCTATTGTATCCTGATCTTTTATGGCTAGTTTTTATTGAGCTTGTCTCCTGATGGCTGATAGTCGAATTCCTCTCAGTAAATTGCCCTTGGAGTGCCCTTTGCTATTAATTATTGGAGAGGACCTGGTGATGTGAAAGTGAAATGATTTAGGTTGTCTCTCATCGATACTGTAAGAGACACCACTATCATTTCTTAAGTTGTCAAAGTGGAAAGCCACTCCCTTTTTGTCTGCTCCTAGGATTATGGGAAAATATACCAAGACAGAGTCCAGGATCCCTGAATCAAGATCCTAGCTTTATTAGTGTGTGTGTTCTCTTGGGCCTGTCATTTAACCGCTGATATTTTCACTTGTAAAATGAAGTGAATGAACTAATCCGTAAGGCTTTTTGGACCTCTAAGAGCCCTGATTCTGTGTCAAGCCCATGGAAAGTGGAGTTTTATTGATGTTGTCATGATAGTATAGTCTTGCCTGTCCTTGCTGATGGAAGTAATTATTCCGTACCTGGTACTTTCCAGACCTTTCTATGTATTAGGTCACTTAATTCTTACACCAACTCTATGTAGTAGGAATTTTTACTTTCGCATTTATGCAAATAAGAAAACTGAAACAGAGGGTATACTATTTTCAGTAGATTATTTATTAAAATACTATTATATTTTAAAATTTAAGTTATATTAAATATCTAATTAGAGATACATATCTGATAAATGATTTTTCAAACTTGATTGAGTTGACTCTCTTGCAGTGAGGCAGGAGAGAGAATTGCTTCACATCTCCTCCCTATCCTTAAGTATATGAAGCAGAAAGATGATCAACGTACTGCAATGTACATGCATTTTGCCCAAGAATCCCTTTGTAGGAACGAGATTTCTGCTTGATTTTAAAATCTCTTAAAATTGAGAGAATGAAAACAAAATGACACATGGATTTGAGAAATTTTTGGGCAATAAATTTTAGATTGATCGTCAGATTGTATTTGATCATGCTGGAGTAATTTAGTGACTAATAAAATGACTGCCTGGAAAACAGATTTTGCTTCTTACTTAAATGTACAACTGGAAGTTTCCACCACAACAGCATGTGAGCAAGGACCCATTAGTTGGGATGGCTGTTGTATAATTTTAAGAGCTGCTATAATTGTCCTAATTGATTAATTGTCTGCTCCCACTGTTCTTGCCACCCATTCTTTTTTGCAGCTCTCCTGAAGTCTTCGTATCATTCAGACACCAGGTGGTGTAATGGTTCAAATAGGGGGTCTTGGGCTCTGGTGCATGGATGAACACCTGGATGTACCACTTCGCTACCTGGGTGACTTGGAGCAGGTTACTTTACCACTTTGAATCTTCATTTTCTCATCTTAAAAGGAGATTATAACAGTGGCCTCCTTGCAAGGTGGTTGTGAGGATAAAAAAAGCTTAGAATTGTGTGTCATGTGTGGTGAACCCTATGTAGATTTTTGCTATTATTATTCTTTAATAGGTCTTGTGTGTCTTTGCCTCTGGGCTTTTAATACTTCTTCTCTTTCCAGCTTTCTTCACAGGGCTGACTCTTCACGACATCACATATGATGGTTCTTGTTTTGGGGTGTTCTCCCACGTCTCTAGTGTGGGTTGCATCTGCTCTGCACTTCTACCACCTGGCTCTGGGTTCTGTCATAACCCTAATAACTTTGTTATTGCTGCTCTCAGTTTACTTGTCCACATGGATGTGCGCATGGGCAATTTCTTTTTCTTTTCCTTTTCGCTATCTCATGAGTATAAGGGAGGTGGTGGGTAAATGTATATTGAATGGATAAATGAACCAATTTTCCTTCCATTCTACTCTCCCTCCTTTTTTTCTTGCTCCTTTTCATTCTTCTTTTCTACTTCGTTTCTTTTTTTCATTTCTTTCCACCAAACCTTGCCCCCTCCCTTCACTCTCAAATCTGGTGCTGGATGCATTGTCTTGATTATTCCCACAGGCCCCGTGAGGTGGGCATCATGGTTATCTCATTTTTGCAGAATGATAGACAACTTGACCATTCAGAGGGCCGCCTCCTTACAGAGTTGTCTTCCAATGTCGCTGTCTTTACTGAAAGCATTTTGACTATTTTTCTTTGGGTTTCCCTTCTGGCCAGTCTAGGAAATGCATTCTTATTTTTATTCAGTCTCAGAAAAGATGATTTCCAGTTTGAATATCTTGATTCATCATATTTGTCTACAAATAAGCTTGGATCTTCTCAGAAATCCAAATCACTTTCAAAGAACAAAGATTTATCATCATCAAGAATATTTAGATGACTTAAGCACAGTTGCATCCTCTGTTCCTAAGAGGCTTGGCGGGAGCCAGATGGGTAGACTGACGACAATTGATGCTTGGTTTTGATGTGCTTTAGGGATGTGGGATGAGCTGGTGGAAGGTGGTCATATTACTTTGTAATCCCACCTTGGTTTTTTTTGTGACAGCTTTATTGAAATATAATTTATGTGCCATACAATTCACCCATCTGTAAGTCTGTAAAATTCATTGTTTTTTTAGTATATTCACCAGGTCGTGCAGTCAGCACCACTATGTAATTTCAAAACATTTTCATCACCCCCAAAAGAAACCCTATAGTCTTCAGTAGTCTCCCTGTATTCCCCAGACCCCCAATCCTCCTGGGAATCACTAATCTATTTTTTGTCTATGAATTTTCTTAGGACATTTCATATCAATGGAGTCATGTCAGACGTGGTCTTTTGTAACTGGCTTACTGTTCATCCGTGTTTTGGTGTCTACCAGCACTTCATTACTATGTATGGCAAAGTGATATTTTATTATCCATACATGTTTGATAGACCACATTTTATTTATAAATTCATCAGCTGATTGATATATGGGTTGTTTCTACTTTTTGGCTACTATGAATAATGCTGCCATGAATATTTGTGTATATATCACCTGATGGGTGGATAAATACATTATATATGTCCTTGTATTAGAATGAATGAAATATCCATATATGCTACAATATGGCTGGACCTTGAAAACATGCTAAAAAGAAATCACTGAATGCATGATTCCAGTGATATGAAATGTATGGAACAGGCAAATCCATACAGACAGGACCTGATAGGGAGGGGACTGGGGGAATGACTGCTAAAGGGTCTCAGGTTTCTTTTTGGGATAATGTAAGTGTTCTAAAATATATTGCCAATTGGTTATACAACTTTGCAGACATACTGAAAACCACTGCATTTTTCACGTTGCAGGAGTCACTTTCATGAAAAAGAAAAAGACTTTATAATCCTCATCATTAAATGCTTGCCACTTACTTACTCCACATTTGGTATTCCACGAGGCACTGCAGCACACAGATCAGAAAAAGAGTACTTGTTCCTTGTCCTCTAGGAATTTCTCAGTGGGTGTTCCTAAATGGAAAGACAAAGTGGAAACCTGCAGAGTGTAATCAAGATAGGGCATCACTCCGTGCTAGCTTCTGGGGGTAGGCCACACCGAGAAAGATGTCGAGGCCTCTGGGCATCAGCTGTGGGAATTCAGAAAGATTTCAAAATGTGGACTGCTATGTTTGTTCTTTCTTTTTAAAGATTTATTTATTTTTGCATACAGGCTGGGGTACAGGCCAGAGGCAGGGGAGGGTGTGTGTGTGAGAGGGTTCACCAGAAACAGAGTGGGGAGCAGAACAGGCAGATCGACAGAAATACACTGCTGAGGGGAGCAGCAGGCGAGGCAGGAGAGGTCTGCTACGCCATTTGGGAATCTCCCTCCCCAGCTGGGCGTCAAACTCGCTTTGCCACTGCCCACAGCGCCACAGCGCAGCCCTTAACCACTGCGCCACCAGGGAGGCCCTGCTGTGTTTATATAATTAAGACATGATGTTGTCTGCGCCTCACAATCTTATGACCTCCCTGCAGGCAGAAGCTCTGCCCATGTCCATCTTGAGTCCTGTGCTTAGCAATGTGTCTGCTTCACAGCGGTCTGTGTTTGGTGAGAGAATGAGTAATTGGTGTTTTGGAAGCCTCCTGGATTGTCCAGAGGATAAAAATGCCTTCAGGCCTGTGTTTGCCTGCTCTGACTAGCCTGGGAAGTAGCCTTATGGGGAAGGTGCTGCTGAATTCACCAACTATCTTCAAGCAAGGGTTTCTTTTCTTACAACTGGTAACTGTTTTGTTTCCCAGTGCTTTCCCCTGATTTTGGTTCAAATGGTGACCTGGATTATTAAGTGGGTACTTCTGAATGTTGTGCTTTCTGGTAACATACCCAAGACATAAGGCTCCTGGGTCACTGAGAATTAGGGGGAAAAAGGGTGGAATAAGCCTCCTCAACATTCGTTTTTTTTCTTAAAGCACATTTAGCAAGCCTTAATGCTGTAGAGTCTGTGTAGCTATTGGTCTTTGCTGTAATAAGAAATTGTTTTTCTTTTTTTTCTTTTCTTTTCTCTGTGAAGGTACTTTATGTTAAGTTCTTTCTGTTAAATATCCTTTGCTTGCACTGGACTTTTCTTTGTGTTGATTTTTTGCTTCATTTTTTTTTTTTTCATTTCCCACGCTGTTCAGTTACTGGATGCCAGAAGAACCAAGGTTTGTCCACTCTTGCAGCTCGTTTGTTTTGCTCTGCACAGCCTCATCTCCTCCTGTGTTTGAGTGTGTCTGTCTCTGTCTGTGTTTGTTCCCTTTTGCTTGCAGATGCAGTAATCCTGTTTACTAAACCTGTTCACAGCTTTATTTGTGAAAACTAAAGTCCTCGTTTGTGTCTACTTGTAGTGGATGCTATTATTTTCATTTTGAAATGGAAATGCGTTGATCATGAAAAAAATGGCTAGTAGAAGAAAGAACACCTTAGGAAACAGAATACTGAGTCTGGAGCATTGTAGGCGTCGAGAAGATGTGTTTGTGAAAGTTTCCCTCTAACCCTTCCCACTTCCCAAATTAAAACTCTGTAGCTGTATGATTTCCCTTGTGACTGACACTAATCTACTGTTTGTGTGTGTGTACATTTCTCTTCTCCTAAGACATTCAGAAAGCATCATTGAATTAATTCCCCCACTCCATGCTCTGTCCTGTGTTTCTGAAGTCACCTTGGAGGACTTCATGGCGGGCCCTCTGGGCCTCATTATTAACATTCCATCTTCATAGTGTGGGAGCAGCAAATAGTGTTGGCATTTCCACTGACTTTTCCCCCTTTCTCCTCTCCTGCTCTTTTTCGTCACAGCACCTGCAGCTGACCATCCAGGCCCTTCAAGATGAGCTGCGAACCCAGAGAGACCTCAACCACCTCCTGCAGCAAGAGAGTGGCAGTCGGGGAGCTGAGCACTTCACCATCGAGCTGACTGAGGAGAACTTCCGGAGGCTCCAGGCTGAGCACGACAGACAGGCTAAGGAGCTGTTTTTGTTGAGGAAGACCTTGGAAGAAATGGAGCTGAGAATTGAAACACAGAAACAGACCCTCAATGCCCGAGATGAGTCCATAAAAAAGCTCCTTGAGATGTTGCAAAGTAAAGGTTTGCCGTCCAAAAGCCTTGAGGATGACAACGAACGGACACGGCGGATGGCGGAGGCTGAATCTCAGGTCAGCCACTTAGAAGTGATCTTAGACCAGAAGGAGAAGGAAAACATACATCTTAGAGAGGTAAGGACATTCACTCTGGTCTCCAAAACTGTATTTTGCCAGTTGAGATAGGTTACCAAGTTGCTTTCACAGGTTGGAAGAGATCTACGGTTATAACAAAATTCCCTTTGTCATCTACTTTCTAGTCTTCCTGTCTTCTTGACATCTTTAAACTGGAATTTTGCATTAGTTTTTTTCTCTGTCACCACACATGCTCCATTCCTATTCCACACATTTTCAGGACCCAAGCATGTGTAGCCCAGGTCAGCTCTAATCTGGCTTATAATTACTCTCCCACAGATGGCCATGGTGTCATGTTCTTTTAAGTACAATGTTATTTAAGTTTCAGTTGTTCATCAATTAAACAGATTGAATAGGTGATTAGCAAAATAATGAGCCTACATATTTTGATAACTGAATTAGGGAAGGAATTTGCAGAAAGTAAACCATATGGATATTTCTGGAAAGAATGGGTCAAATGTGCAGAACAGTTTTCAACATTTATTTTCCATTTAAGATAATCTTTGTCTGCATCTACACTGGTCTAGGACAGAGTGTACTGGGTTTTTTGAGTATGCATTTTGTACTTAGTGAATGAAATCATTTGAAGTTCTCGGAGGTGGCTACTCTGTCTGCCACCAACATTGAATGTTGGATGCTCAGGTATCTGAGAATATGTGCTTGGATAGAACTTTGAAAAAAATGTGGATGATAGCCAAGGTTTGAAAAATTTACAGCAGTTCTTTGCCACTATGGTGGATGTAGATCTCAAAAATACCATGTAGGCAAAATGTTGTGGGGGATATAGATCTCGCAGAAAATAGGAAGCAATAAAATGACATTAATATTCTAAATTTGTAATATTCTATAGCTATACTTAACAATTCTGAAAGATATTTGCGTCCAGACCAAACTGTATTTCTTGGCATTAAATACCTGTTTTGATGCATAGCACTTCCTGTGAGTCACTTGTTTGATTGTTCAGAAAACATGACTTCCATGTTGGGGCTTGCTAATGTAGATGCTCCCAAGAGTTTTCTCTGATGTGGATTGATTTTTGCTTAGAACACTTGAAAAGATTTTTGTGTGTCTTCGGACTGAATGTCCTCCCTGCTTGTTCTCCCTTGTTTTATTTCCATGAGACCTTAGCAACATGCTTGGAAACCACATGGCTTGGTTTCATATTGAGATGCCAAAGCAATGTTTTGTTGGGTCTTGCCTTTTCATGCATATTCCAGGCAATTGAATGTGGTGGGGAGATGTCTAAGATGGCCGCCAATGATCCCTACTCGTGGAATTCATACTGTTGTGTTATGCCTTCCCCTTGAGTATAGGCTGAACCTTAGTGACTTGCTTCCCAAGGTAATGGGATACCAGTGTCACTTCCATGATTTGGTTATATAAGACTGTTACTTCCATCTTGTTAGCAGACTCTATGGCCTTTCCAACTTGCATGCTTTGATGAAGCGAGCTGCCACGTGGAAAGGCCCATGTGTAAAGACCCAAGGATAGCCCCAGCCAACACGCAGTAAGGAATAAGACCTTCACTCAAACAGACACATGCAACAGAAAATTGTCAACAACCACTTAATGAATGTAGAAGTGAATCCTTTCTCAGTAAGACCTTCGGATGGGATGACAAACTTTGGGCTGACACCACCTTGATTGGAGCTTTATGAGGAACTGTGAAACAAAGAATTCAACTAACCTGTGCCTGGATTCCAGATCCACAGAAACTGTGAGATAATAAATTATTTAAGCTGCTGAATTTTAGGACAACTTGTTACATAGCAATTGATAGCTAATACAGTGGAGCAGAAATTAATTCTTCTGGTCTTACTCCATGGACTTTCCATCTACTTTGCAGAAGAGAAGTAATAATTACAGACATGATATCACTTGCATGTATAGTGACTGTGGAGTTTGAAAATTTGTATCTCAAAATGGTGGTTAGTAGATTGTTATAGTTGAAAAAAGCTCCTACTTTATTTTGGGTGCCAGGGATCATGTTGCATGTTCAGCAAGGCTGTGGTGCCAGAGAAACCTCCATCTGCAGCATTTGCTTTTTCTCTTTGTTGAGGTCTTGTGGTCTATTTGGAATCATTCTTCTATTATTAGACTCTGCTCATTCGTCGCACTTAATAGATGGTGCCTTGATTCTATTGTGTGGGCTCTTCTGTTTAAGTGAATCTAAACACAATTCACTTATTGTTTCATGAGACTGGTTGGTCCTCACAATGGTCTGGCTTGGATATAGATTATATTGAGAGCTTTAAACTTCAATCTGATTGCCCACAGATTTGGTACAGAAAATGCAGTACAACACATCCAATCAGTTTCTCTCAACATCAGATCAGTGTTAGTGGACAGTCCTTATCTTGCCCCATTTAAAAGGGAGAAGTAGAAAAGGCATCTCTAGTAAGATATCCCCTTTTAAACCTGAACTCAGCAAACAAGGCATAGAAGCCTGAAAGAACCCTCCCCAGAGAAGGATTACATTGGCTTGTGAGAGTCATTTGTTACATTTTAGGAATTGTGTGATCCTGCTTTTAAATTATTGATAGCTTGAAATTGGTCAGGCTGTAAACCTTGGAAATCAGCAAATACTAGTCTTCCTTTTTCCCTCCACTCCTGAAAGCCTCTCATCACACCTCTCAATAAATGCCATTAAATATTTATCCACACTATAACAAGAGGCATTGAGTAATCAGAAATATAAATAGTGTAAAATTATGAGTGCATAACTGCTCATTATTCATCAGAAAACTTCAAAGAGCATTGGGGTGGATGCTTATTTGCTAGGCACTATAAAAAGTGCTTTCCAAAGATACACATTTAATTCTCACTGCCACCTTATTCATTCATTCATTTATTCTGTCAGTAATCATTAAGGTTTGTTTTGGGATAGGGCAAAGGTAACTGATGCAGTTTGATTTCATGGTGCTTGCATTTCACTGGGATGAGACAGACAACAATAGTAGTTACACAGAGTAGTGTCATGAAGAAGAGGATTAAATACTAAAGATACTTATATTAAATACTAGGGATATCTTACTAGGTGGGCTCAGCTTCATGTTAGGTGCTCAAGGAAGTCCTTTTTGGAGAGGGTTACCCTGTGAACTGCGAACTGAACAAAAAGAACCAGCCATGAGAGGCTCTCAGAAAACCCTTCTAGTTGGATGGCAAGACCCAGGCCTAGGAGGTAGGTGCTGTTGCTTTGCCCTTACTACCCATGGAAGGAATCCTCACACTCTGTAATATGGAAATATTTAAAGAAGAAAACATTTTCAAGAAGAAAATTAGGGGAGGCTTGCTTTTCTCCTGTTGTACTAGTGTTCTTTGTGAAACACTTAGGAAAAATGTTATGGTAGATAAAACAATTTTAATTTGGGACTTATAAAATACGTAATACATAAATGGTTGTTTTCCTTGGTCAAATAACTGGGTAATTTCCTTCATTACTTATTCTAGGAGGCCAAGTTTATTGTAAGCTGTTTCTATATACTCTACTGAGTTTTAGAATGTTCTTGGTTCAGGTTTTTTGTTTTTTTTTTGTTTTTTTTTTTTTTTAATGTTAGTGGAAAAATGTGACCCACTGCTTTTCAGCGTATATCAGTAGGAATGACCCAGCTTGAATAGGAAGGTTGCCTGACCTCTGTTAATTTCAATGAATTGAAAACAGGATTTAAAATATACTTGAGGCTTTACGTTTAGGATAGTTCTGATTTTCATTTCAGTCCATTTTTCATTTTGCAACCTGGTTTGACACCAGGTTGGAGTGAAAGGGTAGAATGCTGAGGGATGGAGTGCTAGTGGTTTTATGAGTCATTTCAGGTAGAGGTGTCCACTCGCCTATTCCATCCCCTGAAATATTGGCCCTGGTTAGCCTATTGTTTCAGGAGATTGCAACTTGGCAGGAGTCGCACATGGGGAAGTCAGGCTGCTTTGTGTCTGTTGTCTTTAGGTGGTCTAGAAAAGACTGAGGGTGAAACCACTTTTATGCCAGGTAGGAAACAACAACAAAAGATTGTGATCTCAACTTATTTGGAAGACCAAAACCATTACCCAAGAGCTGCAATTGATGTGCTAATGTGAGTTAAAGTCTTGGCTGAAACTCAGCATTACTCACTAGTGTCCTCTGATGCTTTTGGATACCAGTTGATTCGATAAGACATTGTCTGATGTAATAATAGTTTACCTTGTTCTCCAGCTTTTTCTGCAGAGAACGTCTTATTCCGTGTAAAGGTTTTAATAATGAAGTATCCAAAATACTACTGATATCATTAAAGAAAAAATAGTTTTATATGCTAGGATTCTCATTATTCATTCTCTTTAATATTTTCTTGGCTGGTCCTTAGAAGAAAATCGAGAGTCTTAGGATTCATAGCACTGTAAGTATTAGAGTTTTTGTTTGGCTTTATTAATGTGACAAAGGAATTTAGAGAGAAACATGATCAAAAGTTCAAGCAAGGGATGTTTATGATGGATAACACAATAGGAGAGAGGCTGTGGTTGCCCTGAGTCACACATGCTCAGTCTGAGTTGGTAGGGGTCCTGGTTTTATGGGGTTGGTCACCAGGGTAGGGTAGAGGGGAAGGAGGATATTGGCTGATCATAGTTTGTGGTTTTCAAAACAAAGAAAGAATAGGTTAACTCAATAAGAGGAAGGTAAGGTAAAAAACAAGGACCGGTTTTCAGGGGTTCTGTAACATAAAATGTTTGAACAGGAGGGATGTGTGTTGTTGATCTCTTATGCTGATCCCCTTGGGCAACTTGTCTTTCTTTGGTAGCAAGAGCAGAAGAGTGCTCAAGTTATTGAGGGGCATAATTGCTACTAACCCACAAGTAAACGTTCACGACACTAAACATAGCTTCCCTCTATGCTGGGGGCTTGGGGAGAGGGGGACAAGACCACTTGAATTCTTGGTTCCTTCATTTATCTGTTGAGGTTATTCTGAGGCCATTGGGAGATCCACGAAGGCAAAAGCTGTGATCTGGAACTTCTTGAGCTCCTTAACCTTTTATTTATGGCTCAAATCTCTCCCCACGCCCTTATAATCTTTGCCCAAACTTCTAAACTCTGCCCTAGTCTAGTCCTCCTCCCTCCCAAACCATATAGCTTTTTCTTTACCATGCTTTTGTCTTCAGTTCTCCATGCTGAACCATGGTTTTGCTGATGCAGGCATTTTAATTCTGACTCTACAGCTGCAATCCATCCAAGCTCTTCCAACAAAGCTTATCACAGAAAATGTTCCCAAACACAAGTGACCACATAAATATGACATTTTACATACACAATCTTTTCTAAGAGTTGTTGCCTGCATGTATCACAGAACCTAGCAATTGTTACCTATTTTAATAAAACTTCTTTTTTTTTTTTTAAAGATACTTATTTATGCATATAAGCTGGGGGACAGGCCAGAGGTGTGGGGTGGCGAGAGGGTTCACCAGAGATAGAATGGGGAGCAGAACAGGCAGATAGACAGAAATACACTACTGAAGGGAGCAGCGGGCGAGGCAGGAGAGGTCTGCCGTGCCATGTGGGAAGCTCCCTGGCTGGGCGTCGAACTTGCGTTGCCGCTGTCAACAGCTCCACAGCACAGCGCTTAACTGCTGTGCCACCAGGGAGGCCCCTTAATAAAACTTCTTAACTCATCGGTTCACTTCATCAATATTTCTAGGCCTTAACTGTTACCTGCAGTGCTCCCTTAATGCTTGAAAGAATGTAAAAAATATTTAAATCCTTTGAGAATTGCTCTGTGGGTTATATTGCCAACAGTGGAAAAGTTCCTAGTGATTGTACAAACACAGATTGCACGAGAACTTGGATTCTTAAGTGTTTTCTTGATCTTTTCTGTGTGTTTGGAATGGAGCAGGAGCTTCAAGGGCAACCTTGGGTGTTTTCTTTTGCTCTTTTGTTTGATGTCGGGCATCTTTGGGCACATGTTGAACATCCTTGTGCAAGACGCTATGAGAGCGTTCTGGGCAAGTTTGTCATTTGTGCAGGGATTCAAATGGGAAACAAGAGCAACAGCTCCGATTTTTCTAGGCTTATACTATGTCAGTTGCCATACTAAGTAAATGCTGTTGTCAGCATCCCCCCTACACACCTCGAAAAACAGAGGCACAGAGGGGGAAGTAATTCTTCTCAGTTACACACATCAGTTGTGGAAGCCTGATCAGAAGCCAGGAAATCTGGCTCCAGAGTCAATACCGTTGCCACAGGATGGTACTGCTTCCAGGTGGTAGATGGGGAGGACCTCAGATGGCACTTAAGTGCTGGGCAACTTGGATGTTAGAGTGATAACTTTACTCATGACAAAGCTGGTGTTCATAGGCAGGAAGAATTTCAGCATATGGGGGTGCTATCAAAACATGATTAAAAAGAGATGTCATAACCATTCCTTAGAGGTGGGGATCGTGATGGGTTTGGGAGGCAGTGGATTTGGAGCAGCCAAAATGCCACCTGTTTGGAAATAAAATAAAGCTGAATAGGTAGGTTGAGATGAGATCACTGAGGGCTTTCATCATCCAACACAGAGAATTGGTCTTTGCTTACATTCTGGGCAGACTTTGCTAGCCCTGGAGAAGGCATGACCAAATAAGCTTGTTATTGGCAATGGGGAGTAGATTAGATAGGAAGACACTAGAAGCCTGGAGATAAGTTAGAAGGATACTGTGCTTTTCAGGTGACTTAGATGGTGGCCACAGAAGTTGAAGGGGAAGCTCATTTCTACCTGCAGGCAAGACCTTGACAACTTAGGAACCAAGTGCTAGAAGCATCACAGAGCAGTTAGCCCCTGTGTGGGTCCAGGTGTGGGCAGATGGCAGGACACGGGCAAGAGGGTCTGGGGTTGGGGGAAAGATTTTGGATATGCTGAGTTTGAGGGGATCTTGGTGGAGCTGTGTAACCAAGGTTGAGAATATGACTGAGGAAAAGATTGTAAGTTTTGCCTAAGTGCCTAAGGCATTTCTGACTGTTGGTCACATTTGTTTACATGATGTTGTTTACATGTTGTTTACACATTGGTGCCCACCAAGTCCCTGGTTTGTCTGATCTTTCTAAAACTTTCCTTGTCATTTACTCCTACTGTTACTCTAAGAGGAGACCCTAGGAACTTCATATTTTTTCTGAGTAAGTATTTAATTTCGAATACATCACTGAGATCACATGTGGCTCTCATTGACTGATGCCAATTTGATACAGGTTCTCTTTGTGAAAATGGAACTCTCACTGCGTTCCATTTTCTCCCAGCATTCCCTGCAGAATAGATGCCAGTGAAACATCTTCATGGAGATGCGCTTTCTGGACGCTGATTCACAACACATCAAAAAGCAGCATTTCTCATAACTTTTATACTCGCATTTCTGATGACATAAAAATGTGTTCATTTCTGTTTAACATCATTTGCCTTATCTTTAAATTTGAATACATTCTTCAAAGCTTGAACACAGCATACTAATTTGAAATGGTTCAGGTTTTACCCCATATTGATTTTAATGAGTGTAATTGATTGCTTTTTACAGTAACAGAGACTGGTGGATTCCCAGGGAGCCATTAGGCACAAGACATTTTGGAACCTGCTGAGAAAAGAAAGTGGAGGGGGTTAAAGGGGGTAGGAGGGGAGGTGCCAGGGAGGGGGGTAGAACGTCCATGGGTTATACTGGGAGACACTGATTACTGCCCTCATTGCCCTCTTCCTTCTGCTCTAGCCGGGTGTGGCTGTTCTTTTGAAAAATATTCTTTTGGTAGCTGACATAATTTATCATTGTCATCATTTGGTAAAACTGTGCACTACAAGTAAAGCTGGTAGAAAAGACCTCGAAGCCCTGGTACTATGGACACTTCGGCTGCAGCAACGGGAAGTTGAGACAGACTCAGTTATGCCAAGATCCTAGCTGTCTCGAGTAGGAGCATTAACTAGCATCTTGCACCGGGAGGACGCTTTGTGCTTTATGGAACACATTCTATTTTAAGGATTTCCCCTGAGGCTCCTGGTAACTGTGTGAGGAAACTGAGGCTCAGAGAAATTAAAGAGTGATGACATGGAATGTTTTCTGGGCATTCGTGAGCATCTGTCAGTGCTAATCATTTTCCAGGGAGTGCATTTTAATCCACCCAACAATACTCCGGGCGGGTGGTGGTTTCCTGCCTGTCAGATGAAGAAACTGACACCTGCAGTGTCTGGTGCAGGTTCTCTGAGTAAGTTGTCAGGCATCTGGGATTCAAATTTGGGCTGCTGCTTCTGGGCACCTGTACCTAGCCACTTCTTTATACTGCCAAGGATTTCAGCCTGAATGCTGGTCTCCTGACCTCTTGCTCAAAGGTATTATCTCTATAAATATAATAAAGGGAAAAGTGCAAAAAGCTCTAGCAATTCTGTGCTATGGGGCTGACCTGTGCATTGTAGAATGTTGAGCAGCATCCTACGTCGCACCCCCTAGGTCAGGTGGTTCCTTTCTCCTTCTCCAGTTTGGGGGAATCAGGAATATCTCTGGACATTATAAAATATCCCCTGGGGTGGGTGTGGGAGGGCAAAATTGCCCAGGTTGTGAATTTCTGGTGTAGAGTGATTGGCACATCCTTCTGGTGGTTGGCCTGTGCCACAGGAATTCCCAGTCCCACCTGCTTGAAACAGTGCTTCACTGAGAGAAGGCAGCCTCGAGCATGGTGCCTCTTGACACAAAGGGGAAAGGCATTGACGGCAGGGCTTTGAACTAGGAAATGGATGCATAGATTGGGGTTTCGAGACTGGAAAGAAACTGAACGTGTGTGTGTGTGTGTGTGTGTGTGTGTGTGTGTGTGAGAGAGAGAGAGAGAGAGAGAGAGAGAGAGAGAGAGAGAGAGACAGACAGTTGAGGGGGAGGAGAGAGATAAGTGAGAAGCTGCCTCTGACTCCCCTCACTCCTTCCCTCTTAGAAAATGTAGGTCTGGGAATGAGACAAGTCCTGGAGAAGAAATCTAAAGAAAGGATGGTGGAGTGGGGTAGGTGGAGTTGGGTGTTTTGATCTTGGAAGTTTAGGATTTTGTGAAATTAAGTGATATTTGATTCTCAGGAGTATTTATGGAGGTAATAATCAGGATCTGAGACATCACATACACTTCTCTTTTTGACTACCGGAGTCTTGCTATTCATCAGCAGTTTTATTTGACGATAAAGATTGTTGTTCCCACTCTTGCTTTCCCCCAAATGACCTTGAGTCTCCCTTTCTGTTTTTTAAATAAACATTTCTCTGCAGGAACTGCTACACCTGCCTCTACTCCCCACCCAGCACCAACAAACTTGAGAATAATTTTGGAGTGTGTTGGTTTTATCATGTGGAAATGTAGTACAGATGTTCCAAATTACCTCTCGCGCCCCTGTAAAAAACCTTGACCACACATGCTTTGCTCTAAGTACTATTAAGTATTTTTATTATTACTATTAAAAAAATCTTGCCTCAGGCAGAGTCCTACTAAATCTCAAGTAAAGGCAAATATTAAAATAGCACCAAGTATTTATGCATACCACACTTAAAAATCTGTATTTCTATTTGGCTTTTTATGCAATTGAAACCTTTATTGTTTGACCCATTTAACCAAGTGTTCTAGTTTCACCTTCTTTAATGGACACTAAAACTTTAACTATAGGATTTTGTACACTCTCCTTTCTGCTCCCCTAATTTTCTCTAGACTTGAGTTTTTCTCATTGTCTTGTATGTATGTTTGAACTCAGTCTGATTACTTAATGAAGTTTGATGGGAGGATTTGGACTGTCAGCATGAATGAGTTCATGTTTTTAAAAGTTATTAATAAGTGATAAGTTATTAATAAGAGATAAGTTCTCTTCTCGAAAAGGATCGCACAGATGCATAGCTGAGTTTCTGCCTTCTTCAAGTGACCCACATTGGGCTGATGGTCTTTGCCCAGGAAAATCCTTTACCAACACTCAACACATCCCCTATTCAGAAACCTATTTATGGAGATTAGCTACTTCTGTAACCTTAACTTCTTGTGGACTTATTAGTACCACTTTCTTTTTATATTTGTTGGCCAGGCTTGAACATATTTCTCTAAATAGTTGCTAAATAGGAAAGCTCTTTTGGCTTAATCATTGACTTCGGAACCAAGAGCTCCCTTGCCACCTATGTTCACTTTTTAGTGTGCTGGAAGTTAGTTCTGATTTAGAAAAATGATCTTTAAATTATTGCCTTTTCTATACACATTAAAATAGGAATGCATTGCAAAGTAATTTTCTTTCAAAAGGTGGAGGAAATCTTTGTTGTTCTGGCAGAGTCCATCCAGCAAGCAAAAGACAGAGCCTGATTGTGCCTTAGGCAGCAGAAGCGACTCTTCCTCTAGATTTTCTTCCAGCTCTTCTTGTTACTCATCAGTGTTCCTACCAACGGTCACTGCTGCAGTACTTTTCTGATGCATGTCAAGAGTTAGATGATTTTTAGGACTCAAGGTTTTGTTGCTTTAAAAGACAGAATATTGCCCACTGATTGGATCCTTGCCAGTTCGACATTAGAAACGTGAGACATCTTAAAACCCCGCAAAGCTCCAATCCCAATACGTGTCCTTCAGATGCCTCCTGAGCAGTCACAGGTGGTGCCATCACAGGGCTTTAGTGGCAGCTTGGAGGCCTTCGTGCAGGGAACTAGTGACATGTGGTAACAGGATTCTCCAGAGGACATGAAACCTTTAGACAACTCATTCTCTTTCTCCTTCTAGGCTGGGATTATTTCTGAAGCTGACGCCTTGCTTTGTTGCCTTACAGTCATCAATGTGCTATTGCTTTCACAGAGGATTTTAAGAGAGTGGTCCAAATGACCACATTTCCTGAAATCACAGCAATCTTCTAAGGAGTCTGTGTGGCACTTTATGTTTGAGGGTTATCACATGGATAGAGAAAGGTTTATGTGCTCTTGTCTTGGGAGGTCCTGGCAGGGTGCTGTTGATAGAATAAGTCATCACCATCATCACCACCACCATCATCACCATTATTGCCACCAGTGTTAAAATGGAAGGTCTCCTGATGTAGGGCTGGAGTTCAGTGCTGTTCCTCAGTTACTGCTCAGAGAATCTCTATGAAGTTTAGGTGCTGATGTTGCCCCATTACTGGCTCACGGCAGCTAAGTAACATGCCCAAGATCTCCTAGGGGACTTAACCTCAGAAATGAGAATCACTGTATCATCTACTGTTCTGTAGAAAGTCAAAATAGCTTCTAGACATTTCTTCCCACCCGGTTGCTCTCTTTCTCTCTGATTTGTTTTCTTTGAAACTTACCTCTTCTATTTAGATTTCTCATCTGGTTTCTATTATGACCTCATTTAAAATTGTATTCTTTCTCCTAATATGTTGATTTCTTTTTCTTTTATTTTAACCTCAATCGCTTTCCCATTTGTGCTTTCATTTGCATTGTTTTAGGGGGTTCACATAGCAGTTCTGGGCTTTCCTAAGAGATCTAAGAATGCTAGTGAAATGCCAAGTTTTCTTGGCCTTCTACAAGACTTTCTCATCCTCCTTTACCACCTTTCTCTTTGGTCTCAAATGAACTGATCTCTACAAAATGTTCTGCACACAGCATGGCTCAACAAAATGTCATTTATGTTTCCTCAAGGAAAGGTGAGGAGGGGAGAAGTAAGAGTTACCTTCACCTCAGTTGGTTTCCTTGTAAAGCAAGTCCATTCTCCCTGTATAAATCATTTCTCTCTTTCTTCAGAATCAAACCTTGCCTGGTGGCATTTTAGAGGTCACTTGGGATGCAGGTGTTTGTACTGAGCTGTGCCAACTTAAGTGTGACCTCTTCACTATCCCAGCTTCATGTTATAATTGCTTCAGAATGTTATAGAGTAGGTTATATTGTATGGTAAATATCTGGTTCACAGAGCTTGAATGCGTTATCTGAAATGTAATATGTAATTACACATAATTCATGAATACTTGTAAAGGCTGATACCTAGTATGTGCTCAGTAAATATTAGTTTACCATTCTTTAGGTGTAGCTGTCTCCTCTCTAGACTGGGCTCTCCCAGAGCAGGAATCATACATTACTCATCTTTAATATCACCAGCACCTGGCACACAGTAGGTGCTCACTTTTGGTTTATCATTGTTGATACTGATATGGTTTCTGCCAAGGTCGTACACCTCTTGTGAGTGGAGATCATGTCTTACACATCTTTAATATAATAGAGTAGGTGACCGAAGTGTTTGATATGTGTAGGAAATGACTTGGGAAGGAAAACATGAGACAATTAGAAATTGTTGCAACTTTTGGAATGACATAGAAGTTGTAGTTCATCAAGTATTTTTGAATGAGCTGTGTATAAGCAACAGTAGCTACCTTTCTTGAGCATTTTATTTATTTTTGTTGAAGTTCCATTGTTCTACATCCTTGTCTGTGTTTTGGTAATACAGCCTTCTCCCACTTGGATGTAGTCACTGTAGCTCTTCCACCATTGAAGCACCCACAGTCCTTTACCAAAGTCCATCGTGTATCAAGCACTTTGTGCTGGGTACTCAATGAAGTGCCAGTTACTCATTATACATTTAAATCCAGTCAGGACTTACCCCTTTTTATAGATGAGGTAACTGAAGCACAGGAAAGTTGCATCTTTCTCAGAATATCATTATTATCATGGTAGAGTTAGAATCTGAATGAAGCTCTTTCCACTGCCATTCTCCTGCACATGGAATTACCCTTAGAGTGTATTTCATAACCATTTTGATAGAAATGTTAATACTCCTATAGCAAACCTTTTTATTTAAAGAAGATGAAAATTCAGTAGATCTAATTTAAAAATGTACTGAATACCAACGTTGTGGAAAATTCTACTCCAGTCTAGACCTCTCTCCTGAACATCAATACCATATATGTAATCGTCTAGACAGCATCTTGGGGATTGCAGAGACTTCTTAATCTCAGCCTGTCCAGAATGAAACTTCTTGTCTTTCTCTCAACAGTTATTCCTCCTGTGTGTCTGTCTCACCAGTCATCACTGCATACCTCCCAATGCATGACGGATACTGGAGTCATCAATTTCTCTTTCCTATTGCTGTTGTAACAACTTAATCACAAATTAATAGTTTACAACTTAAATTTATACTCATACACTTCTGGGGTCAGTAATCTAAATCAGTTTCACTGGGCTGTTATTTATTTTTTATTGTTTTTTTTACATTGTGTATTCCCCTTGGGTGACCCGCCACCAATTCACCTGTGACCTATCACCGTGGTCCCTTGTGTCCTTTTCTACTCCATTTTGTGCCCTTATGCTCCCCCTCCCTTGCTGAGTGTCTTTCTTATTTGGTTTTCCTATATTCCTGTTATAAGAGTTTCACTGGCCTTTAAAATCAGGGTGCATGCTCTAGGGGAGAATTCGTTTCCTTGCCTCTCCCAGATTTTGGAGGCTGCCTGCAATTCTTGGCTTGTGAACCCTTCCTCTACCTTCAAGGACTTCTCCTTTACCTTCAAATCTCAGTCTCTAAACCCTGCTTCTGTCATCACATTTTCTTCCCTGACTCTGACCTTCCATCTTCCTCCTAGAGAAATCCTTGTGGCTACACTGGACTCGCCTGGATAATTCAGGGTACTCTCATCTCAAGATCTTTAACTTAATCACAGTTGCAAAGTCCCTTATGCTATCTAAGGTAACATATGCATGGGTTTTGGGATCAGGATGTAGCCATCTTTGGGGAGGGCATTATTCAGCCTCCCTCATTCCCCCATCTTTGGGGAGGGCATTATTCAGCCTCCCTCATTCCCTCCATACTAACATATCACTAAATCTTTCTTATTCTCTCAATAAATGTTTGGATCTCTCCCTATTTTTTGCATGTCCATTGCTCTTATCTTTGGCCTGGTTCTATTAACTAGTCTCCTAACTTTGCAATTCTTCTAGATCCTTCATTTTACCATCAGGATAATTAAAAAAAATTTTTTTAACCTTCTAATTTTCTTATGTCGCTGTTCATTTTTGTATAGTATTTGAATTCTCCCTTCAGGTGCAGTCCCTCTAAATCTTCCACCATCACACCCCCTGTGAAGGATCACCGTAGTCCTTTGTGTGCGTCCTTTCCCTGTTTTGACCCCTCTTCCTTCCTCTCCCCTGCTGTATGTCTCAGATCTACAATTTGCCTGCAAGTTTTGTCCTTTTTTCTGACATCAGGATAATTTTTGAAAAATGCATGTCTGTCCATTCAGCATCCATCATTACCTTGAAGACAAAGCATAACAATTTTAAAAAATCAATCTGTGGTGTGCTAGCCTCTGCCTAAAAACTTTATATGCAGGAACTCACTTAATGTTCATAGCCACTCCAATAGGAGTAGAACCTGTTCATCTTCCCACATTACAAATGGAGAAGCAGAGTCACAAGGAAGTGGATTATCCTGCTCAGAGTCTTATAGAGAATCACAGTATAGGGCCTTTGTTCCTAACCACCTGGCTGCACTGCCTTCTTTTGTGTGTGTGTGTGGAAGAGCCAGAGCTGGGGTAAATGCAGCATTTGGGGTCCCAAGGGTTTCTCATAGGGCAGTTATAACTCATATTCTAGCACAACCAGCTCTCAGGCTAGTTCCCTTAATCCTACACACATGAATTAAGAGCCAGTTTTGAAAGACTGGGAGAACTGTTCATGAGGTGAAATTGTGGTAATGACAGTGGGAACAGACCAGGGAAGGAAGAGAAGAAGCTGCTGTGAAATAGGAACCATCTTATATAGCAACTATGGATGTAAAGAACGAGCAGGGTGGAGGTAGCTGGGAGACACAGGAGTTTTCAGCTTGGGTGGCAAGGTTGGTATAAGGCCTATGCCAGTCACGAGGGAGGCAGGGCCTTGGGAGGGAAGGTGCATTTGACATTTGAAAGGGTAGGATTGCACTTCAGTGCAGAAGGCTGGCTTAGAGATGTAGGTTTGGGAACCATTTGTAGGAAGTAGGGTTTTGCGTCCCCACTAATGGAAGGGACCCAAAGACAGAACAGGGCATGTCTGTGCTTAGGGAAAAGAAGAAAGAAAGGAAGCAGTGAAAAAACTGAGAAGAAAATATTCCAAGGAGGAGAACCCAGCAAGTTGAGTGTTTATGGACAGAGAGTTTATTCATTTATTTCGCTAGTCATTTTATGGAGTCTTCAGCTCAGAACTGCTTTGAGAGGGACACCGAGATGACAGAGGTCCTATCTTGGGGCCTGTTACTGTGGTACCTTTGGAAGGGTCCCTGGGCATGAGGAAGTCACTGATATGTAAGGCAGAAAAGGTGGATCTGCATAGCACAAGGGCCTGACACCTGAGCACGCACATTCTGTATTACGTGGCCCCCCCAAAAAAACCTCACATGATTTTAACCAAATCTTAATCCTCCCAATAATACTCAAATGTATAGTGCTCCCCAAGTGTATATGGCAATCAAGATTCTCTTAACACCATAATAAAACATGGTTACTTCTGTTAAAGAAATATTAAGATTGAACTCGTTTTTGGCCCTGTGAACATTAAAGATCCAGATGAATGATGGCTTTCTTTACTGAATTTTGGGAATTGAGTGGAGGCAGAGCAAGGCAATATCCCAGCGTGATATTGATGGTAGGGGGAGCAATAACTAACACTGAATAATAAAAGATGGTTTCATGTGATCCTTGTCAACAGGGTAAATGTTGGAGCTGCCAGAACAGGAAATTATAAAATTTGCATCTAAAAATAATCTTATCCTTTGCCTTTTCAATTGTGACCTCCAGTGCTAAGAAACAAGGACCTTACAGAAACTCTAGGCAGTTTTTGAAACCCTTCTTTGTCACCGACTGATTTGATTTTCTTCAGTATAATGGCAGAATATTTGTGAGGAAATTAAACTTCATCATACTGCAGCCACTGGTTGCATGGCGTCAACTTTTCTATCAAGCTTTAAGGCGAGTGCTTGAAATACTGGAGCTCCCTTTGACCCTGGTGTAAGTTTGCAAAATTACAACAGCTTTGGAAAAAGTTAAAATGAACCTGGGACCTCTCGGCAGGGTTCCTCAACTATGTGTCTGTCGACATTCTGGCTGGATAATTCTTTGTTGATGGAGGGGTCTGTCCTATGCTTTGCAGGATATTTACCCACAGCCCTAACCTCCACCTACATCCCTGACCCCCACTTATGACAATAAAAAATGACTCCAGGCATTGCCAGATGATCCATGACAGGGGTGGGGGTGTGTGTGTATGACAAATTTGTCCCTCGTTCAGAACCATTGGTCAAAAGCCTCATTACTCACAGTGTGGTCCAAAAACAAGTAGAACATTAGCATCTTCTGGAAACTTGTTGAAAAGGCAGCATCTCAAACTTTGTTTCAGGCTTTGGAATCAGAATCTGCCTTGTAGCAAGATCTGCTGGAAACCTGTAGGCATGTAAAGTTTTTTTTGTTTTTTATTTTAAGATGTACCTTATTATTTATACATAAGAGCTGGGGTGTAGGCCAGAGGTGTAGGGTGGTGAGAGGATTCACCAGAGACAGAGTGGGGAGTAGAACAAGCAGATCGACTGAAGTACACTGCTGTGGGGAGCGGTGGGCGAGGCAGGAGAGGTCTGCCGTGCCATGTGGGAATCTCCCTGGCTGGGTATCGAACTCGTGCTGCAGTAGCTCTAGATAGCTTCATGGTGCTGCACTTAACCCGTTGCGCCACCAGGGAGGCCTGGCACATAAAGTTTTGAGGCACATTGAACTAAATAGCTCTGCCAAGTGCGGTGGCAGATAGCAGGAAGGCAAAACTTTGGAGGGGGACAAGGCTTAACAACTGTGTGACAGTGAGCAATTGATCAACTTCTTTGAGACTCAGCTTCCTTCTCTATGAAATGGGACTAGGAAAACCTTTTGTGTTTTGAGGACTAAAAGGGGGAATGCAGCTGAAGCAGCAAAATGGGCTTCTGGCCCTTATTAGAGTCTCAACTGGTCTGATTTCCTTCCCTTTCTTTGTAAAGCTGTTTTTCTTGGCTCTGCTGCACTTACTGTTACTTGTGATGATGGAAGAGGATGAAAATAAGCAATATGTCTGCAGTGCTGCAAGCAAAGCGAGTCATAAAAACTGCTTGTTTACAGACTTTTATCTTTGAATTATCTACTTTCTTTACATTGTCGCTTTTGTGGTCTGGCCTTCCTATTGCTTGAGAAACTGAGATCCCATTTCTGGAAAACCCATTATCTTGGGCCTTGTGAACTCTTAATGGTCTCATTTAGGGACCAGAATATAAAGGTGGTGAAGTTGATGGCAGCTAAATGTAAAACTATTTAAAGAAGAAGCTCACAAGGTAAACCTTATTCTTCTGCAACACAGCAACTGGGTTTTGAAACAGAGCAATTCTTTTTATGGCCATTAGTAAAATTTTTATTTATGAAAGATAAGGATACATATTTTTGCCTTGGGAATAAATTGATTGCTTCGGGACTCCAAATTTCTTCTGTTTCCCACTGTGACATTACCTTGGTGTAAAAGCATGTATTTTTAGTCTTTTTTTCATCCAGACAGAGCAAGAAAAGCTCTTCTCATGGTTTTAGACCAATGTTCCAACTTGATATAGACAATTCTTTTGTTTTTTGCAAAATTCATTTAAACATAATATATGCTATAGGTATGTACATGCACACACACAGTCTCACATCCACACCAACAATCTATGAACGTGACTTGTCAAAACAATTTTTAGACAAGTCACAAGTAGTTCATCTGAAGTGCTGTGGGTATGCTATGAAGATGAAGGGACATCGTCTAGAGCCAAAGTTCAGTTGTGTAGATTGGGCACCACACAACTCTAGTGGTGTGTATACCATGGGCATCATGGGTTTGCATTTATAATTTGACAGTTTGGCAGAAGGTGGTATCATGATCCCTCATTCTGACAAAGTCTGTATATTGTAATAGTTTCCTGGTGAATGGAAATAAAGTGTCTTGCGGAAGGGGCTTCCTTTTCTAATTTGCACAAAGGGACCATATGAGCTTGTGGCAATCCTGCCATTTCCTTCTTTGGAAGCTTCTACTCTCGTGTGCAAAGCTATACAAATCGTTATCAAGAAGTCAGGATGGGGATGAGAGTCATATGAGCCACTCTGCTTAATTTCATGAATATGAAAGGAGAAACCTCCATAAAAGGAATCTTTGAATATAACTTGCATCTCGAAGCTGTCCCTACCACCTGAGTATATTCTGCCATTCTGAAGGAGAAATGTTTCAAGGCGAAGAAGAGAATCTCATTGACTCAGACTGGTTGAAGATCAGCTGACATCATGAAGGAGAGCAGGCAACACGGGGGTCGTGTTGGAGAGATACAGCTGGTAACACCCCTTTTGTACATAAGATAACACCCAGTATGCTTCCTGAGGACTTGCTTTATTTCTTTTTTTTTAAGATTTATTTATTTATGCATTCAAGAATTGGGGTGTAGGCCAGAGGTGTGTGTGTGGGTGAGATGATTCACCAGAGATAGAGTGGGGAGCAAAACAGGCGGATTGACTGAAGTACACTGCGCCATGTAGGAAGCTCCCTGGCTGGGGATCGAACTCGTGCTGCAGTCGCTGCGGATAGCCTCTCAGGCTGAGACTTAACCCGTTGCTTCACCAGGGAGGCCCAGGACTTGTTTTCTTAGAACAGAGATCTGTTCATGTGACAGTGCAGATCGTGTGAGTATTTTTGGTTTGTCTATGTCATGCTTTGGGTTGACCCATTTTATGCCTGTGTTTGAAGCTACTTCCATTTCTTTCTGGAGAGAGTCTAGTTTTACATGGAATTGCATCTGAATAGTCACCGAGGAGGGGATACTATCTGTTTCAGCTTGGCCTTTGTAGATACAGCAGCATCCATCCATGATGCACATGACGGAGGGCAAGCAGGAAAGAGAATGCCATTAGTGACTGGGAACCAGGAAGAGGAAATTCTACATTTTTGTTCAAGGGGTAAATTTCTGGGTTAGTTTTTCTTGGGTCTGCATGTGCCGGCATTGACCGTTTTGACTGGATTACAAAGAGGGATCGCACCTGGGTTTTTCTATGGTGATGTCACTTTTGTGACTGTGACTGTTAGGCTTTCCAACTATGGGCATGAGCTGTGAGGTGGGGGGAGCCAATTATTAATAGTAAAGGTCGTGAAACTTGCAAATATTGTGTTAAAACTAAATTATATGATTCTAGTATAATAATGCCGTAATAATGGGAAAACTATTAGATAGCTTATGTAATAAAAAGCCTATTTTGTGCCCATGATCTCATATAAATCCCGGAGGAAGGTTCATTATCTTATATATAGAATACAGGAACTGAACTACACAGCTATAGAAGCTCAGAAAGGCCCACACTGCTGCAAAGCAGAAGGAACAGGATTGGAAGCCAAGTCTGACCAACAGATTTCCGCTCACAGTTGTGGTTTCCTGAGCTAGAAGGACAAGGGGTCGTGCACAATAACCTGGTCCCTGCCCACGATGATGGTGAATATCTTTGTTGCTGTGTAGAGTCATCCACCATCCCTGTTCCATCTCTGTTGCCTGGGAGTTGGGGTGGGGGATTGTGGGACTTTCAGTTTAAAAACTGGAAAAGGGTGGGAACCTGAAGGGTTAGTCATCCTACTTCGGGGTGCCTCAGTAGGGACAAAGTAAGACTAAGGAGGGAACCACTAAATTGCTTCAGCCTCCTTGGTGGTGTTATGTGGATTCTGGACAATTTGGATAAGTGCGGTTTTCCCATTACACTTTTTCAGGAGGTGGGCTAAATGTGTGAAGAAAGCACATGCTTGTCCTTTCAGGCACCTCTTCATTCCAGCTAGAAGCAGGTGAAGAAGTGATAAATATGTAAATAAGTAGCCTGCCACGGTAGTGGGAATCACCCTTACTTTACCTCAGATTTGGTCACGATGGTTGTATTTCAGCCAGATGTCTCAGTCCTGTTCCGCGCTAGTGATGTATTTCAGTAATTTGGTGTGAGGCCAGGGGGGGTTGGGGTTCATACCCTCACACCCCGAATGTGGGCTATTTTTCCTCCATTACAGCAGTTTACAAACTAGAATTTAATGTTTAACAACTACTCACACTCTTATACTCGAGAAAATAACAATAAATTTGCTGATTTTAAAATGGAAATTTGCTACTTGGAAGTGTCTATTCCCTTGGGGAAATTTTTCAAATTTGATCATCTCATGTTGGAAAACCTGCCTGTGGGTCTGGCAGTTGTCCATTTCTCATTAAAGTGGGAATGATTTGTCTTTTCTTTTTTAGATGCTCTTGTGCCTTCGTTGGAAACATGGAAATTTGTTTCTCAACACATGGATAAATTGCTTAGTGCCTATCTGGTCACACTTGTTTTCTGTCTATTTTTCCCCTCCTTAAACAGTTTGGGTGTGGGGGGGGCGCTATCTGGGACTCCTCAGGACATCTGCTGTTTGTTGTTATAGCTGACTCTGGAATGCTGTCCTGGGAGCAGCATCCCACGTGGCGCGCCCATATGCAGTGCTTCATTAACTGATGATGTGGGAGAAAGGAGCTTTTCTTATAAAACAACTCCCCAAGTGACCAGAGCCTCACCCTGTGCGTGTCAACACTTTCAAAAATGATTAACCACTTTGAGGGAAATCTTTATAAATTACAGCTATTTTAATACTTCCTGGCTTTCTTTCTACAGATTGTGTCCCGAGCAGATTGGAACCTTTTCTTCAAGCTCAGGGTTGAGATTAGCAGCCCTTTGGAGGGTTTTGGGAATATAGGGTTATTTGCCTCCCTCCAGATTATCTTTTCTTAATGCCTATTTTTGATCTCCCCCTCCCCTGCCCCAGTTCTTCCTATGCTACTAGTGATCAGCTATCATTGTGCTATTCTGTTCTACTTAAAGTTTCTTAAGTTTTTACTTCCTATGAATGTATTGGGGCCTAGAACAAATATGTATATTAAAAATCTCTAGTACTGTGTTTGTCAAGCAATAAGATAATCAAAATGATTGACTTCGACTGAAAGTAACGATCACTTTGAACTTGTGACTATCTTATAAATTATATATCAGAGAGTGAAAGACTAAAATCTCTTTCTTCTGAAAGACCATAATATGAATTGAAATGGGCTAATGTTGTTGTATTTCTCTTGTTGCTACCATGGATTTTTCAGTTCTGAGAAGGCCTTTTCTCCTCAGTCACCATGTGGGTAGTAGAAGAGTAATTCTGTTTAAAGGAAATTAATTTGTGACTGTGAAGACATCTAAGGTTGTAATTTCTATAGCATAGATTTGAGACTAAAGAAATGACAATCTTTGGAAGGTTAACTTGTTACAGGGAATTAATTAAGGCTGCATCCCCATGAAAGAGGCTTTTCATATTGGAACCAAATTGGGACCAAATTTGTATAAAGACCAACGTTTGTATGAATAACAAAGGTAAAATTGGTAAGTTTAGATTGAACCTTAATTTTTTAAATGAAGTGTCGTGGATAAGTCTTCAATTCTTACATCTAACAAAATGTAGGTGACCAGTATAACTATGTGCTAATTTTTACTAATACCAAAGAATAAAACTGAAAGATCAGTTTTCATTCAGGCAAAATTTTTCTGCTAAGATTGACAGCTGGCATGATGTGGCATCTATCACTCAGTGTTTGACATTGCACTACCATTTTTAAAAAAAGTCATTTTGGGGCCTCCCTGGTGGCGCAACAGGTTAAGCGCAGCGCCGTGGAGCTGTCGGTAGCTGCGGGAGTTCAATGCCCGGCCTGGGAGATTCCCACATGGCGCAGCAGACCTCCCCTGCCTGGCCCGCTGCTCCCCTCAGCAGTGGATTTCAGTTGATCTGCCTGTTCTGCTCCCCACTCTGTCTCTGGTGAATCCTTTCACCACCCCACACCTCTGGCCTGCACCCCAGCTTGAATGCATAAGTAGATAAATCTTAAAAAAAAGTCGCTTTGCCAAAAATAGACTAGAGACATTCTTCAAGTTTTCCAACAGCCCCTTTAATCTGTTGGTATTTAGAAAATTCTTTTTTGACGTTCCATCCAGCCATCATCCTTGTTTATTTTCTCAGTTCAGCAGATTGTTGCTTGTTGGTGATTTGTCTGAGCTTTGGTGGTTCTCTGCCACCCCCCAGCCCCCTTCACCGAGTGCAAGATGGTGCTGGATGGCAGGATGACGTGGGTGTGGCTCGTCCGGGCAGGAGGAGGAGCTACACACTTTAAGAGTTGTAATGCCAAACACAGGCATGAAGAGTGAAGAGTGAACAACTTCTGTTAAGTGTTGGTAATCCCTATATGAGGTGACATTTGAAAGGGAACAGATTTCAAGAGACGAAAGGATTTAGAATGGTAAGACGGCACAGTCAAGCAAAAGTTCAAGGTTAGGAGTTTACAGGATTATGGGTTGTGCAGTTTGGCTGGGTTATAGGAGAGAGAGTGATGATCAGAGGAAGTTCAGGATGAAGATAGGTGAAGCTACTTCTTCTTGCAAATCTTTATATGTTAGGATAAAGTTAGTAGGTAGAAGTCTTTATTGACATCCCAGCATGCCCTATAGATATAGATTTTTATAAGATAATGGTGAACCTTTTGGGAAACAACATATTGTCTGTAGTTAAACAGTTTCAACTATTAAATCTGCCTGGGAGTGTTTAACAGCTATTTAACCCATAGGGGACAAAGAAGACTTCTCTGGATCACTGGTGTGTATGCTGAGACTTGAGGGAATCAAAGGAATTCAGGAAGAGGGTAGGGAAGGGGAGGGTGAAGACACACTGGAGATAAAGGGTTTAGCTTTATAAAGGCTGGAAACAGCAGAGAGCTGGAGCCATAGTAGGAACCAAGGAAAGCCCTAGAACTGTGTCACCCAGTATGGAACCATGCTCACATGTGGCTTTGAGCATTGAAATGTGGCTTGTGCAAACAAGGGACTGAATTAGCACGCATGCCTGGTAGGTAGCACAGGTCACGAAAACCTTTAACAGAGTAGGTAAGAAGGAGAGAGGTTTTCATGGAGCCAAAGAAGAGCATCAGGAGATTTTGTGAAGAGAGTGGACCATGGTGAAACAGTGAAGACTTTATTATTGAGCTGTAGGAAACTGCTAAAGCGTTTTGTGCAAGGGTGGGACATAATCCAATTGTATTCTGCTGTTGACCTGGGAACAGATGCAACTGCTCTATTCGAGCAAGGAAATAACAGCAACAAAGCTGTCCCTAAAGAAGGTAGATCTGGAATGCTGGTATGGAATGGACTAGAGAGGAAATGGAGGGAGGTAGAGAAAAGAGGGGGTGGGTAATAGAGTTTAGTGGTTAATGCTGCTGGCTCTGGAGTCTGTTGCCAGAGCCCAGTTCTGGGTCCGCCACCTTTGTTTTGCCTAGAGTAAGGATGCTTCAGCTCTTGGGTGTAGCATTTGGTCCAAGAACTGGCCTGGCTCACACAGTTACAGGATGTAGCAGATGACTGGCTGAGGGGCTGCCTGAGTTTTCAGCCAAGCCTCTGGGGGTCCCTGTGGGTTGCCATTCCAAGGGTGGGGCACCGGGGTGATGTTCTTGTTTTTTTCTTTTTTAAAGATTTATGTATTTATGCATACAAGCTGAGGTACAGGCCAGAGGTGTGAGGAAGTGAGAGGGTTCACCAGAGACAGAGTGGAGAGCGGAACAGGCAGATCGACGGAAATACACTGCAAGGGGAGCAGTGGGCGAGGAAGGAGAGGTCTGCCGCGCCATGTGGGAATCTCCCCTGGCGGGTGTCGAACTTGCGAACTTGCGTCGTCACTGCTGCTGACAGCTCCATAGTGCAGCGCTTAACCGCTGCACCACCAGGGAAGCCCCTCTTTTGTTTTTTTTTCATTGTTTGACTTTGTGTAGAAATTAAGGGCACTTGGTGACATTCAATTTTCTTTTACCTTATTTGGTAAGCTTTTCACTAAACTTTTATAGAAAGTCTGTTATTCTCATCTGCTTTCCATAAGAAAGTGTTTGGCAGTGGTAGAGAGTCCCAGGACTTATGAAAAGGAGTGGTTTCCAAAGGGTCCCTCCACAACATTTTTATAAAGCATGCTTTCCTCATTTGCAGACCAAACAGGCTAGTGAAACAAATTGGCTTTCTCTCTGGAGAAGACTGAGAGGTATGGCCAGGAAGGTGGATGAGATGTAATGAGCACAGGAGCTAGGCAGCGTAGTGGAAGTTAAGGCCTCTTACTGTATGCAGCAGCCTTAGCTAGCGCAGTCAGAAAAGGAGTCTTTACTGACAGGGCAGCATGGAGGTGCCAGATGGCCCTGAGGAAGGGTGGAGGTGGGAGTCTCAGGGCTGCCAGGAGGCTCTAGCCTCTGTGCACAAGTTTCACCTGTGCATGCCTCTTAGCCAACAGAAAGTTCTTGAATTTACTTACCTTTTATAGTTCCAGCTGGAACCTCGCTGCAAGAGACCCAGCTTGGGTCTTTTCATCCTTGCTTCAGGAAGGCCTGATTTGCTGGGAATGACCATATGGAATTTCTGGGCTCACTTTTCCATGACCCCTTAGGGCAAGGATTTTGTTGCCTGCTTGTTGTCAAAGTGGTGTTCAGTATGGTACGGTATCAAATATCAGACCATATCTATAATATATATATATATAGATAAGTATAATATAGTATCCTAAGTGAACCATAAATAGATGTTCTGCAGGGGAGGGGGGAGGAAGAGGGACCAAAACAGGGGAGAAAAGAGCACAAGGAACTATGGTGACGGATCATGGGTGAATTGGTGGTGGGAAACTTACGGGGAAAACACAATAATGTAAAAGACATAATAATCATAATCATAAATTATAGTATCCTAAGTAGTGTCGTGGGCATTATAGCAAAAATTACTCTAAAACCCAACTTTTTCCCCCTTTCTCTGTTGCATTCTCAGTCTGGTATAATGCTTATTAGGAAACTCTTGACTGCACCTGGTTTTTCATAATTTACAGAGAGCAAGGTAAAGACTTAATTTCTTAGAATACTTAGCAGATTCAGTTTGCTGGGAGGAAAGTGATCTGTAGTATTGTAGTGAGCGTACCTCTTCCAGGGATTAAAATTCACTGTGTGTGAAAGATTCCATTGAGGTGATCATGGTTTGTAGAGTAAAATATAGTTTAACACCCTAAACACCTATCTGGTGAATGAGGGAGATGCAATTTTCAGGTTTTAATGACTTTGATAAATACTGTGGGCAGAATGAAAATAAATCAAAGTTCAAGTTGTATAAAGTGGTGTTTCTTCTGGCACTTTCTGTGATATATTCTGCTTATCGAACATCATGTGAACCACGAGACAATAAAAAGATATGTCTTTTTAGCTCAGCAAACTCTACCTGTGGACCAAATATAACTGGTTACTTGTTTTAAAAAGGTAACGATTTACTGCACACCAGTTCATTTACATATCGTCTCTGGCAGCTTTCCTGCTACATTGGCAGAATCAAATAGCTGCGATAGAGGCTGGTCTACGGATCTGAAAATCCATATTATCTTCCCTTTAGAGAAAAAGCTTCCTCATCCCCGGTTTTCATCATCTGAGTAGGTTTTAAAGTGGTCCTGAGTTCTTTTTTTTTTTTTTAAGATTTATTTATTTATTTATGCACACAAGCTGGGGCATAGGCCAGAGGCGTGGGGCGGCGAGAGGGTTCACCAGAGACAGAGTGGGGAGCAGAACAGGCAGATCGACGGAAACACACTGCTGAGGGGAGCAGCGGGCGAGGCAGGAGAGGTCTGCCGCGCCATGTGGGGAATCTCGCAGCACTTAACCACTGCGTCACCAGGGAGGACCCGTCCTGAGTTCTGTGAGACAGAACTCTTTGAGCCCTGGGGTGAGAAGGAGCAGGGCAAGACATCTGTAGCCCCTGTCCCCACCCCCCACATCCTATTTCAACCAGGGTAGTTGGGCTATTTGGTCTGTTAGACTTTTGTGTATAATTCGATATGAAGAAAGTGTTGTCCACTTTGAAAAAGTACTGTCAAGGCTACTGATAGGAAAGCACTCAGAACAGAGAGATGGTCTCTCTGAGACTGTCTAATTAATCTTCATTGTGAGCTGGAGAGGTTGTTACCTTGACATGCTGTCTCTTAAAAAGAAAAAAAAAACAAAAATAATCCCTTCATAGGAATATGGAAGCTGAGCTGGACCTCTGTAATTATTGGCTGTGCAGAAATTGCATTTAAGTCTCCGGCAGACCATATTTCCTTTTGATAGGAAAAGATGCTAAGCTTCTTTCTGTGGTGCAAACAGATTGAACAAAGAAGGTATGACTTGGTGAAGGGGGAAGTTCATATTTAGTCCCAGGGATTGGCTGAAAAGTAAAATGTGCCAAATCCTCTATTTTGTTTCTTATTTTAAAGCACCAACACATTAATTCAACCTTGAACCTGGTGCCATGGACGATGACCTCTTAGCTGATTTCCTCAAGGATTTTTATTTTTGTAACTAAAGTGGAAATCTAAATGTGAGGTGTAAGAGTTATTCAGGGTGGGAAATGGAGCCTTCAGTTTCAGGCAGTAAGGACAAGGCTACATGGTTACATGGTTAGGTTCACATTAGCCTAAACTGGGGGTGGTTATCAGGCTTGCCATACCTGATGAAGATTTTTAATCATGATGCATTAAGATTTATTATATGCCAAGAGAGTTATAAAATTTGTCTGTAGGTCATGTGGGCAGAAAATTGGGAATTATATTTGCAAATGAATTTTCAGTGCGTTAGGTCAGGGAGGATGGAATTTGTTGTTGGAACAAGCACAATTTATACATATGAATTCAGTGACCAGAAGATCATCTAGAAGGGGTGGAGGGTAAGTAACATGTGTTTTATTCCAGAGGTTTTATGTATTTCATGCATTTAATTCTCCTTGTGTCTTATGAGATGGATATTATTACCACTGTTTAGCAAACATGTAGGCTGGGTAATTAAGCCCTTCTCAAGGTCACAAGCCAGTAAACACTCGAGCATATTGGCCCTATTTTTTCTTTTATACTAGGGCACCTCCCACTAGAAATTAATTTCCTAGAAATTAAGTGACTGGATACAATAAAAGTTTTCTTATGTGAAGTTTTCCTGGAAAATAGGAGCAAACTACCTCTACATATTAACAGGAGAAAATATTATACCCCCATCATCTAGATGTCGGAATAATTCTCATTAGGAATTATTAACCTCAAAGTCATAGTGCATATTACTTTAATTTTGTGGCTAGATCTTTTTTTTTATTTTTTAATATATTTTTATTGTTATTTATGTCTTTTACATTTTGTATTCCCCTTGGGTAGCCCACCACCAATTCACCCATGATCCATCTCCATGGTCCCTTGTGTTCTTTTCTATTCCATTTTGTGTGCTTTTCCTTCCCTCCCTCTGCCACCTGCCCCTCCCCCCCCCCTGCTGATTGTCTCTCTCCTATTTGGTTTCCTTATAGTCCTGTTATAAGTGAAACCGTTCGATATTTTTCTCTTTCTTTCTGGCTTATTTCACTGAGTATGATTCTATCCATCCTCTAATTCCATCCATGTCGCTGCAAATTGCATGTGTTTATCTTCTTTGAATGCTGAATAGTATTCCATTGTGTATATGTCCCACATCTTCTTGATCTAGTCATCTATTTTTGGACATCTGGGTTGCTTCCATACCTTTGCTATTGTGAACAGTGCCGCAATGAACATACGGGTGCATGTATCCTTTTGGATTAGTGTTTTTGTATCCTTTGGGTAAATTCCCAAAAGTGGGATTGCTGGGTCTTATGGAAGCTCCATGTTTAGCAGTTTGAGGAATCGCCATACAGCTTTCCATAGTGGCTAGATCTTTATTATTGAATACTGACTTTATTTCAAGTTGGTTTAGTCACCTGTTGGGAATGAGCGTGTAGCCAGATTATGCTTTTCAAATATTGACCAACGTGGTTATCATTTGTGGGGAGGGCTAATGGCTTCTCTTCGCTCTGCAAGTCTCTTGGCAATTCAAAGGCATCCTTTTTATGGACGAGGAGCTTTCAGTGGAGTTTCAATGATTGCAGTACACCAAGGTACGTTTGACTCACCATGGCCAACCTTGTGGAAAGAGAGAGAATTTACATGGCCTGTAGTTAAAGAAACAAGGAAGACTGTCTTGGAGTTTATCTTTAAGTCATGGTATCTCAAAAGGCAATGAGCTTATTTACAACTTACTTGGAAATGCAGTTTCTGATTCATTGGATCTGGGTCAGGGCCAGAGATTTTGCATTTCTAATGAGGTCCTAGGTGCTGCCGATGCAGCTTGTTTGCCAGCTACACTCCGAGTATCAAGGAGTATCAAGAGAGTGCCTAATGGAAGGGACCCACCCAAAAGGAAGAAGGATTTCAATCGAAACGCAGAGCGGAGGTGAATCAAAGGGATGCCACTGGAGCTGGAGAGCAAGTGGGTGTCTGGGAAGAGATCCCCTGCACCTGTACCCATTTCATATGGAAAGAGAATTAGATGTGGCTTCTCAGGTCCAGAAATCTGCCAAAATAATTCAGAAGGAATCTGGAGTAGTGGGGAGCTGAGCTTGCTTTTCAGGGCAGCTCAGGGATACGAAAAGATTGGTGTTCAATAGTTTTTGCAGTGGAGAGGGGGCCGTGGCTGAGGACAACTGTATGGAACGCAGATCTGCGCGGTTCAGGGAAAGCCCCTGAGAGGCCCCGAGTCCTCATGGGTCCTTTGGTTTCCTTATAGTCCTGTTATAGTGACAGGGAGGCTGAGCAGATGGAAGACTAGGAGGTGGGGGGGGGGGGCTGGGCAAGGACAAGAAAAACTCAGAGTATATGCCCTAGTTAGAGTCTGCGGTGGGGGCTGCCGTCTTCAATAATTAATGCCAAAGGTCAACACCCAAAGGGGGGAGGCACCAGCTACTCTGATTACCTCTAGAGGACAGGATGCCCCAAGGCCACTTTGCCAGTGTTAGGAAGTTAGATGTGGTTGAGAAGACGGGGAAAGAACAGAATCTTAAAACTGAAGTCGTTTGTGAGGCGCTCAGCGGCATGTGCAAGTAAAGCGTGCCTCATTGGATGCTTGGGGAAAAATGCCACCTCCCGGGACCTTTGGAGATTCCCAGTGTGTTAGTATACTCAAGGCTGTGAGGTGTTCTGTCGCAAAGACGGATTTTCTAGTGTTTCACCCAGCATGTCTCAAATTTATCTGATGACAGAATTCTGTTAGCAAGGAACATATTTTGGGAAACACTGAACTAAATTTTTTCCGAGCTCCGAGATTCTGGGGTTTAAAATATGCCATCCGAAGGTTGCTTAGCAACACGACAGCCGCTGATTTTTCCCACTAGATGGCGCCCTTGAATGAGATTTACTTTTTAATTTGCTTCCTTTCTCCTTGGACACTTGGACATTACTTTCCCCATGTATCAGGGGAGTGCAGATCAGTTGTTAAATTGATTTCAAGGCCATTCTGCTAACACTTGACAAGTCATTCAAGGAAAACGGTTGTGTCAACTCTTTGTAGGTATAAATATCAGGCAAGATTAAAATAATATATTATTTTTTACTCATGAGATCTGACATATTTAAAAAAGAAAGCACTATTAGAACAATACCAGTATGTCATATGTTTTCATGTTTTGAATTGAGGCTTTCGTCAAAGTTGAGTTGGACATATGGGTTATTCATTCTGTTGATCAACTTGAAATGCTGAGGGAATCTGGTGGCAGTGGAAAACTTCTTTAATTTGTGTGATGGATTAGCAGTGTCTTCAGCTATTAAATGTGTGTGATTTTGTTAGGAATCATTGAAATAGTACCCATTTGGATGGAGTTCACCTTCAGAATCTCTTACTTTTAAGGCAGGCTGTGTTAAGTACTCTCTTAAAGTCTCCTTCATGTTCCAGTTAATTTTTGATTGGCCCCTTAATAAAAATAATTTGCTATTGGACATTAAGATTTTGCTGGTCTGTGGGTTAGTCAGTTAGTCTGTCTTGTACTGGGTCTCACTGTTGTAAACTGGAGCTCTTTTGCATTCCCACCCCTGCTGGACCCCCTGCCTGTAGTTCCTGGAATTTCACACACTGGTTTAAGTGTGCCCAGGAGTTTTGGAAAATGAAGGCAACTTTACTTAGAAATAGTCATGCTTTGAGTTTGTTCAACTGAAGGATGTTTACCTATTAGAGATGTGTGCCTTTTTAATGATGGAAAGGGAACTTTAAAAAATATAATGAGGAGACTTCCTACACAGCTTCCTGAATTAGAGAGAGAGAGAGAGAGAGAGAGAAAGAGAGTTGTGAACTTAACTGGAGTCTCATCTTGTTCTTTCGTCCTACCATTTGATGGTGTAAACTTTGTAAGGCCTCTTAGTTCTTATTCCAATATAAGATTCTTCCTGAACCCCAAGTAGCATTCCAAGGACATTACAATTTTCATACTTCCTAAAGGTAAGTTGTCTGAGTTGTGATTTGCTTAGCATGACTGTTAGACCTGCAGCTATCTCTTTATACATTTGTTCTTAGCTTTTTTCCCTTCATGATGTTCGTTGTGAAATTGGCCCTAGATTTTCAGCATGGTAATGTATAAAACAATTTGTATGTTGGACTCTTATTTTGTTCTAATAATCTGTTGAGAAATTTGATGCAGATTTCGTGAATGTGATTTTTAATGGGAATAACACATAAAACATATAGTAATAATCACAGTCAATGTGTATTGATTGCTTATTGTTCCAAGTACTATGCTAAGCATTTTTTAGGTATTAGCTCATTTCATGTTAACAGCAACCTCAAGAGATAGATGCTATTTCTATGGCATTTTCAGATGAGGGTTAGAAAGGTTAAGTAACTTAACTAGTGTCATACACTTTGTAAGTGGCTGAGCAAAGGCTGTAGATCTGATCTCTGATACTTGATGTTTTTACTATTGCATGAGTGAAATGTTTTGTGGAATATGCATATGAATCCTTGTAAGGTTGAGGCAGGCGAGGCCAAGTGGCCATAAGGTAGCAAGAAATTTTAGGATAATGAGAACTCCACTGCCAATTTTGCTCTCAGCTCTAGATACCAAGATTTCTTGGCCTGATGGCTTCATATTCAAAAATGTTTGGCCGTGTTTCCCAAACACTGAGGTACTATACTTTGCATTAACAGTGCTTGGCTTTGTTTTTTATTCAGAAAGCCCCTCCAGGCCTCTGTAATGTGCTAAAAAAGATCTTGTCTAAAACTCATGAAAATAAATAACATAAAACTGTTCTGAATAAATTTGAGTTAAGTGAACAGAACCCTTTTCTGTGTATGCGTCTTGCACACATACAGTTGTGTGCACCCGTGAACACATGTTCTGTCACTGGGCTTAGGACCAATATCCTCCATCGTGAAGGACATCTCAGAATTTCCATTATAAATTATTTTAGGGGTTTATAACTAAAACTGTAAAAAAAAGTTCAGTCCGCCTGGAACTTACTTTATTGTGTTTGCGGGGTTAGTTATTGCAAGAAAGTATGTCGATGAGAACATATCTTTGCCTTACAATTGGGGGTGGTGAGAATGTTCTTGCCATTGTTGGGAAGGATGGAAGGGCTCTCGGAAGTAGATTAGGGACCTCAACGATTCAAGCAGCAGAGTAACACTCGAATTGGATTCTAAATCCTGAGAGGCACAGGTAAAGTTTAATCTTCAACTTGCATGTTAATTACAAACAGGAAATCTGCACAGTATGTCATTGAATTCGGCGAATCCTTTTTGGAAAAAAAATTGGTAGGAATGAAAAAGTTATCAAGCAGAGGCACATAGGTTTATTTTTACCATCAAGACCAAGGATTACGGCTTCTCTGGTGGCACAGCGGGTTAAGCGCAGCGCTGTGGAGCTGTCGGCAGCTGCTGCGCCAGTTTGATGCCGGCCCAGGGAGCAGCAGACCTCTCCTGCCTCGCCCGCTGCTCCCCTCAGCAGTGTATTTCTGATCTGCCTGTTCTGCTCCCCACTCTGTCTCTGGTGAATCCTCTCGACACCCCACGCCTCTGGCCTGTACCCTAGCTTGTATGCATAAATAAATAAATCTTAAAAAAAAAGATTGATTTATTTATGCATACAAGTTAGGGTGCAGGCCAGAGGCGTGGGGTGGCGAGAGGATTCACTAGAGACAGAGTGGGGAGCAGAACAGGCAGCTCCACCCAAATACACTGCTGAGGGGAGCAGTGGGTGAGGCAGGAGAGGTCTGCCGCGCCATGTGAGAATCTCCCGGGCCGAGCGTCGAACTTCTGTCGCTACTGCCGACAGGTCCACAGCGCAGCACTAACCGCTGCACCACCAGGGAGGCCCAATAAATACATCTTTAAAAAAAAAAAAAAGTCCAGGAATTAACCCGAGTCACTTCTTCTGGAAAGCCTGTAATAATCACAAAGTTATCCTGAGTGTGTTCAGGCAGTGTGCTAAGCGCTTTACATCAGCTGACTCGTTTATCTCACTGAACATCTTCATTTTATAGATGAAGAAGCTGGAGCTCAGAGAGAGGAAGGAACCTGCTCCAGGTCACAGAGCAGAAGGTGCTGAAGGGCTCTGGGCTGCAGAGCATGTGCTCAGTATTTGCTGAAGCCCCCTGGATTCTGACATTCTTTTAGTCCAGTTGTTTTTAACCCTGTGGCTCACAAGAAGGATCCAAAGAACTTAAAAATGCAGACACGCCAATCCTAACTCAGATCTGTAAAATCAGATTCTTTGGCAAGGAGACCCAGGTGATTCTAGGTGCAGTGCAGGGAGAACTCCCTATTTGATTCCTAGTCAGCTTCAATATTTGGAAAGTCAATTATTCTTAAGTAAAAGCTCAGTTAACTCACAATTCACTCATTTAAAATTTGCACTAGTTTGCATGGGCCAGGGAAAAGTTTGTCTTTGCAAAAGATTTGATAAGTAAATGAATAAGTTACACTGGAGTATAAGGTAAACATTTATCCTATCAGAGAACACAGACATCTTTCAAGTATAATAGAAAACTATATTCTTATAAACAAATTGATAGGTGAATTTTAACACCCATTAAATAAGTTCAACACCCATTAAATAAACTGAAGTTCTGTTAATCCACAACATTTTATTAGCCCGATTGATTACTTGCTTTTAAAAATAATTGTTTCTAAGAAAGGTATTCTATAGTTCTAATTTGTGATGTAGGAATGTGGGTTCTCCTCACCCATAATTGAAATTTGTCATTACTATGTGATTTTCCCTAAGTCTCCTTAATTAGATTTTGTAGCTGGATGATTTGCTTCATCCAGGAGACTTCAAATTTCTTAAAAAGCAACGATCTCATCTCTTATGTTTTTAGTATTCATGCCAGTTTCTGGCGCTTTGTGCCTTGCAGGTGCTCTATGAATGCATGCTTTTGACCATGGCAGTGCCTGCTTTGGCAAAACAAAACTTCACTTGAGAAAAACGTGGGCTCACATTCAGCCTGTGGGCATCAGATGGCTGATCACACTCATGTTTGTTGTTAATGACCCACTTGCACGGGATTGGTCTGTGCCGAAGCCACGTCAGTTGTTAAATAGTTGAATTTTACTCTTGGGAAGATGCAAGAGTTCCTGCTGTGCAAATGATTCACCCTTAAATGTGTGTTGGGTCTTGGATGGCTTCATGTAACAAAGTAGGGAAGACATGGAAAGAGACTATATCCGGACTATTGCTGTCAATTTTGTGCATTTCCAGAAAAGCAAATAGGTACAGTAGTTAAAAAATGTAGACTCAGTGGACTCAGGCTCAATCACTTACTAGCAATGTGGCCTCAGACAAGACACTTGGATTAGGTGAGTTGACTCATAGGCATGATTGGACTTGTGGATGGTCAGTTGTAAACTTCAATATGTTACCTTTTACTATTCGTGTAAAATGGAACTAATACGTATAGAGCAGTGGCTGTGATTCTGCTCTCCCCTTCTGGGGACAGTTGGCAATGACTGGAAACAATTTTGGTTGTCACAGTGTGGAGTGTGTGTGTGTTGGTGCTACTGTCATTTGCAGGGTAGACACCAGGGATGCTGCTAGGCATCCGAGAATGCACAGAACAGCCTCCCAAAACAAAGAATTATTTACCTTCCAATGTCAGTGATGTCAAGGTTGAGAAACCCTGGTTTAGGGCTTACTAAACATGTAAGTGAAGATAACTAAGAAAAATTGAAATACTAAATTGCTCTGGGATATTATGGGAAGGAAATTCATGAAAATAATAATTTCATTTAAGAATCTGTGGAAGAGATTTACTGTGATGACAGGAAAGACAAAAGAAGTTTGCTTCTAGGAAACAACCCACCTAGGACGTGAGCTGGTGGAATACACTTGAGGAAGCCACGGGGCTGCTATTTGGTGGTTAAGCTGCTAAAAAGCATGTTCCTCCAGCCACTTCTGAAGCTGCTTTATAAAGAAGCATTCAAATGATAGGGGAACTTTTGTTGCTTTTCAGATAAGATGAACGGTGTATGTTCATAGCATGTTACACACAAATTTAGGTCTGGCAAGTGGTATAGGTTTACATTAGAGTCTAAATCATAGCCAGCAGTATGCTGGCGACTGCAGTAATGTATACAGGGTCCCTTCTGTATTGCTCAACATGATCAAGTTTAAACAATTGAGAATGAGTTGTGGTACTTTTCCTAGTGAGTTGAGTTTACATTTTGCTCTGCTGTAAGTAAATTGGCTTTGAGGACTAGTGTTAGAATGATTTCTAGTGCTCTAAAATATGGGCAGAACTTTTATTAGAATGTATTAAATGTGTATGTTTAACTTGTCATATAAATATTAAAAATATTATAAATATTATTTAGAATAGAAGCCGATCTCTTTGACCTGGCATCCCATGCATTTCATGGTTGGGTGTCAGCTTACCTGTTGAGGCTTGTCTCTTACCATGTTTATCACCCTCACTGTACATTTCTTAGACCAGAGTGATGATAATGGGAAATCAACTTTAATTTTTTAAAAGATTTATTCATTTATGCATACAAGCTGGGGTGTAGGCCAGAGGTGTGGGGGATGAGAGGATTCACCAGAGAAAGAGTGGGGAGCAGAACAGGCAGATTAACTAAAGTACACTGCTGAGGGGAGCAGTGGGCAAGACAGGAAAGGTCTGCTGTGCCATATGGGAAGCTCCCTGGCTGGGTGTTGAACTCATGCTGAAGTGACTCTGGATAGCTTCATAGTGCTGAGACTTAACCCATTGCACTACCAGGGAGGTCTGGGAAGTCAGTGTTAGAAGTAGTTTTTCTGCTTCTAAAGAGAATGGGTTTTGCTCCCAGATATGTCATCTGGCACAGAATAGGTATTCAATAAACATTCTCTGAATGTATAATAGTAGCTCCCATTGTAGAGCATGTGCAGATATGCCACGCACTGTAACTCTCCTTCTTTGCACCTTTATTCCTCCCTCAACCCAGAAGGGTTTTCTTACTGAAATTCATCTATTCTTTTAAAATCTACCTGAAAGCCTCCTTCACAAGACCTTCATTTTTCTTCTTCAATTCCCTGTCCTATCAAAATCACGCCCTCTCTGTTCTGGAGCCCAAAGGACTGTGTTCTTCTTCGGCTTGTCTTTTGTTAAAACTGATCACAATAATACCCTTATCCCTGTGTTGTATATGACTCAACTCAAGGATCTATGATGGCACATCCTTCTATCTGCCCCAGGGCTTTTGTACACAGTAAGTACCTAAGCCCTGATTGAATAACTCAGTGGGTCTTCCCTTTGTTATCAACTGGAGGTTCTCTTTGCCATGGGGCTGCTGTTTGGTTATTTACTATGTTTACTTCGAAATAAAACTAAGGAGATTAGTTCTAAGTAGATTCTTAGTTGCTGGAGTAAGGGGACTGTGTCTAATTCTATTTGATGGTTCCTTATCTGGAGTAGCACAGCGAACACGCCCAACAGATGTTTCGGAAGTGATTGATATTTTGAATTACTGTTAGGGGCCCTGTGCTTCTTTGTAATACACTGCTGTTGGATGAAAGATAATCGATGGTCCTTAAAGCATCTGTTCCATGAACTTAAGGAGATAGATGGAGTTCCTCTCTGTATTGGTCATACAGCTAGTGTGGGACTAATTTATATACTAAATCTTGAAATGTAAGTCAAGTGTAGGCAAGGAACTTCTTCTCGAAATGAAAATTAGCCTGAGTAAGAACAAATGTGAAAAGGAATGTGTGTCAGAAGACTTTTTAGCTTAATTTAGAGGTATAATACTCCTAGATTACTAAAATCTACCTGTAAACACCTACATTCATTTCATTTTATTCACTGCCAGAGCTACTGGGAGAGTGAAGCCTGCTCTGGCCCTGGCTTTCTAGCATCCCGTGCTCTAGCTCCGGAAACTCTTTCTTAAAGGGCCAGATAATAAATATTTCAGACTCTTACAATTATTCACTTCTGTCATTGTAGGATGAGGGCAACTGCCATGAACAAGTGTCCAATAAAAGTTTACTCATAGAAATGGTGGCCTGGTCAGCCTGTTGGCCCTGCTATGGAGTGTGGTTGAGCCTGTATATATTTGGGTATGTATATGCTTATAAAAGAACTGTTGGGGGTGTGGCTTTTATATCAACATTGTAGGAACTCTTGGGTGGGAGAGAAGTTTGGATTGCAGTAGTACGGGAGAGGTTTGATATCAGGGACTACCTACTTGTCTTTATGATCACAGGTCTGGAAATTCTTCACATTCTACTTTCTTCCCAAGTAAGTTGCTTATGAAGTCATTGATTTTTCATTTATGCTGAGTATTTGCTAAGTGGTCATTACACACATATGTTCATTTTAGCTTTTTCAGATTTCATAATTGGATGTGCTTTTCATATTTTAATAACTTACACATTTTAACATCTTTGAAATTGGGATGCATCTCACTGTTGATGGTGTTATTATAAGATTTTCCTTTCTTTGTGGATACAAATTAAGATGTGCCTTATTTGTGGCTTAGAATCAGAGGAAATATGGTAGCTGTTTTAGCACTGCTTCAAGTATTTCTAGTACAGGGTCATTTACTTTAGATATTTTAGTTTTATATTGATGTTTACTCAGCAACTTTTTAGACACAAAGATTTTTGAAAACATTTTAAATAAAGATTGGAGATGTTTCTTTTTCCTTAAAATAATACTGTTTAGTCCTGACAGAGATTGGTTACTTTACATGTCTCAGTTAATGTTCTGTTAAATAAACTTCTCATGTCAAACATGGCTTTTCTGTGTTCTTTGATGACTTTGGCTTATTTCACAGATTTCTTTCATAAAGGTAAAATATGAACCAAAATTTCAGAAATCTTTCTGTGACATAGTGAGGAACCTGGTCATAGTCCTTGAGTCTGTTACCTCTAACTTTCTTCTTGTGAGAAATATAGAATTTGAGAACAGGTGTCGGAATATACGTGTTTCTCCCCAGTTTATCTCATTTTTATTTTATTGCTCTCAGATTTTCTGAATCTATGAAGTTCTTTATGTAGGACCGACCCAATTAGGAACATTTGGGAAAGTTTGTAAAAGGTTTATATTCCCTCTCTTTCCTGTCTGTATAAATCAATTAAAACGGACTATGAAGAAACTCACACTGAAATTATGTATAACTCTAGATTTCATTGCTATATGTTTGTTTTCTACATTCAAGGAGGAGTTTCCATTTCACTGTACTTAAGATTTACGGTAGCCAGAGATGTATTTCAGCCAGTTCCATGATGTATGGGAATACGACATAATATAAAGACATTATTTATGTCTCTGATCAGAAAGGGAAAGCTGTTTCTTATACTATGCTTATGGCTTAAGCAGCTTGCATAGTAAGCACATCTGTCTTTGTAATCTGTCTAAAAATATCAGAAAAATTAAAACTCAGATTAGTTTCACAATTGACATCTATAAATATTTTTAAGTTAATGTTCCTTAGTAATCATGGTAAGTCTCCTCAGTGCTTGCAGTCTTTGGCTTCTTTTGGTAAGGCTTTAAAGTTATTGTTTGAATGCTGAGTCTTGAAATAAATCTCAACATAGTTTTTCCCTCTTGTGTATTTCAGAAAAGGTCTTTAATGCAAGAAGGTGGTTAAATATTAATTGCCAATTGATCATTAGAGAGCGATAAACTGTGATTCTTACATCACATGGGGAATTTCAGAGTGTGGTATTTGTGGTATTTTGTGTGTGTGTGTCCCTCAGCGTTTCAAACCATAGTTGTACTTAATGACATTCTTTTTATGGGCATGCAACCTGAGAGGTAGGAAAGGGCAAACCAGAAGCTGCGATTCATTTAAAGATTTCTTCTTGGAATAACTCTGGGAAATAAAATTTATTTTATTTTATTTTTCTGACTTCTCGAAGTGCAATTTTTTTGCCTCGCTTTGCCTTAAGGTGCTTAAGTGAAAATATAATGACTTCTTAGAGCAGGTCCAAACTGTAAAGCAACTTGAGTTCTCTTGTTTTCAGATGAGGAACTGGAGAAGGCTGCTCCTGCCATTTGTGGGGCCAGGGCAAGTGCTAATATAAGAGACCCCCAGACCCGATATCTAAATATGGTAAGGGTCTAGTCAGGCTCTACCTGCCTTTTCTCCTGGACATTGCAACTTGGTGCCTGGAAGCCACAGGAGCTTCAACCTCTCTTGTGGCCTGTGAGCCTGTATGGGAGTGTGGATATGTTGGAGAAGGGCGTGGTGGGAGCTGAACCCAGAACCAAGACTCCTGTGCCCACCGAGCCCTCAATGGGGATGACCTGCCCAGGTCCCCGTGGTAGGTGGGTTGGGGAGGCCCTTGACCTCCGGGTCCTACTTGCTGACTTAGGCCCATTGGACTGTATTCCTTGAGCAAGGTAAAGAGAGAGAGCAAAGTTTTCTGGGGAATTCTGTCTACCCAGATTTCCATTTTGTCCTTGGTTTCCAAGGGCAGAGATGTATGAGTTCTCAGTTTAGCATCCTTTGGCCTGAGGACCAAGTTCAGCTAGTAAGCCCCTCCCACTGGCTTAGGCAGTCCTTAAATTAAACAAACAAAACATCCTTATATGATTGGGAAAAAAAAGAATTTTTTGTAGTTTGTCAGGTCCTGGGCCCTCTATAGCATCTCACTCAAGACAAGGGTTCTTCTGGCTTAGTTCTAAGAGGAGTTGAGGGGCTTGAACAACATTATGCAGTTAACCAGTGGTACAGGCCAGGTGATATCTTCTTTAGGAACTCCAAATCTGTCTCATCTACCTTGTGATTTATAAACATGCTTGCCTCTGATGAAATGCAAAAATACGAAGGGGAATGAAAAGGCAGAAATTTTTTAAATAGTATATTACTCACATCATCATTATCTCATCTTCAGTTTTCTTTCTCTGCTAAATAGGGGACCCTTAAAACTCACATCGTGACTTTGAAAGAAAGAAAAGCTATCAAAACATTCTCCTGTAAGAAATTTTCTATTTCTTAGGGAATTCAGGTGTGTGAATAACCTCCTGTCCTGTCACACAAAGAAGAAAGCAACGTGACTTTTATAGTTCAGCTGAGGGGGCCAGGATTGGCCGTTTTCAGAAAAGATTGCTTATCATGGAGAACAGCTATATTCTTAAATAGATTTCTGTGTAGATCTTACCAGAACAGTTTGCAGATGTGGACTGCATTCCCAAGAAAAGACTTTTACAGTGACTGACTTCCCCAAAACCTTCCCAGAGAAAGGAAAGCACATCCTTTCTCAATTTCATGTCTGCTTTCTCCTTGATCAAAAGGCTGATTGATTCATGGTGGCACCTGAAAAATAAATTTCTTAACAAGGTTGCTTCACAGGAAAGATGAAAGTACAAGCAAGTAATAGACAGGCCAACGGGAAGGGCTGAAGTGAGGATTTTATATTTCTTCTTGCAGTAAACACATGTGGAGCACAGAAAGGATGATGCCATCATCTGGTGGTGTGATGGAGATTCCTAGGGATGCTGGAAAAGTACCAGGTTAATGAAGTATAAAATATAGCATTAGGGGACCTCCCTGGTTGCGCCACGGGTTAAGCGCAGCATTGTGGTGCTGTCGGCAGCTGCTATGTGAGTTCGATGCCCGGCCAGGGAGCTTCCCACATGGCGTAGCAGACCTCTCCTGCCTCACCCTCTGCTCCTCTCAGCAGTGTACTTCGGTTGATCTGCCTGTTCTGCTCCCCACTCTGTCTCTGGTGAACCCTCTCACTGCCCCACACCTCTGGCTTGCACCCCAGCTTGTATGCATAAATAAATAAATCTTTAAAAAATATATAGCATTAGGTACAGGCAGTATTTTGTGGGTTGGGAGTCTGTTGGTAGGAATAAAATCTTAAATCTTGTTGTCTCAAGGATTTAGGAGAGTGCGCAGAAGAACTTAGGTTTGGAAGTGATGAATTACATTTGCTTTTGCTTCAAAAAACTGTATCTGAGAGATCAGGAAAGAATATGGGAACTGGCTTCCTCATAGATTTTGTGTGTTGACTTGCCTTGATGTTTTTTACCAACAGGTATATTGGTTGTTCACTTAACACCTGTAACATATGTTTATTTTTACATTGATCAGAGGGATTAAGCTTGTTTACATGTCTGACTTTACCCCTGGGCTGTGAGTTTTGCAGGGCAGTACTTAGTAATTCATTTTTCTTGCCATTCCCAGCAGAAAATAATGAAGCTTTGGAAATAATTGTCACTTGGCAGAGTTTGGCTTCATGGAACTGGAACATCAAGGTCTTCAGTGGAAAGATCAGCCCTGTCTACATATTCTACCACTGAAGGGCCAAAAATGCCTCAAAAAATAAACAGACCCCAGCACTTGAGAAGCTGTTAGCAAAAACTTGGCTTTCAGCAGCATAAGATTTGAAACAACTCCCAAAGCACATCATTTTTACAATGCAAGTTCTACAAAAAACAAACACAAGATGCAAATTTAAAAAAAATGGAGAATGCCTTTCTCCACAGAGATGTCACTGTCCTTTCAAAAGGAAAAATATTACAGTGGAATCCACTCGAGAAGAGCATTTGTTGTTCCCAAGGAAACAGTCTGCTCAGCAGATGGCCTTCACATTTAGGGCCCTGATAGTCTCAGGATTGGAATCGATCAGCCTGAAATGGAGAGGGAGGAAAGTTGATGTTCTGGGTATGTGCTCTGCAAATGAAGATGGTTTTTCAAGTGATACTTGAAAAAAATATGGCAATATTATCTGAAGGTCTGAATTTATTTGTAGCCCTCTGCCTCTTAGATAGGTGCTAACCAAGGATGTTTTTAAGTAAGGAAACATGAAGTAAGCTAAGATGGTCAGGAAAGGTTTCTGGGAATATAAGATGAGAATTCTTCCATTCCCTTAGACATTGCGGCCTATGTCTTGATTGCTTTTTCTCCAAAAAATTTCAGTCAAGATTGATACATTAGCCTCCCTTGTGGCACAACGGGTTAAGCGCGGCACTGTGAAGCTATCCAGAGCCACTGTGGCACGAAGTCAGTACCCGGCCGGGGAGATTCCCACATGGCGCAGCAGACCTCTCCTGCCTCGCCCGCTGCTCCCCTCAGCAGTGTACTTCAGTCAATCTGCTTGTTCTGCTCCCCACTCTGTCTCTGGTGAATCCTCTCACCCCCCCACACCTCTGGCCTACACCCCAGCTCTTGAATGCATAAATAAATAAATCTTTAAAAAAAAGATTGATACATCTTTCAGGTTCCAGCTTCATGGTTCCTTCCACAGGAGAGACTTACTTGAATTCCCAGACCCAATTTTGTTCTCCTCTTTAAACAATTTCTTATCATCTTATAGTGGAGCTTGCAGACTGCATGCCTGTAGGAGCCAAATATGTGATGTGAAGAATGAAATAGGAGGTTGAAAGCAGAGCCTTTTGTGATGATAGATTTATTCTGTATTTGCCTACTTTACTTTGGTAGCAACTGGCCATGTGGTTATTGAGCACTCTGTGACCAGTGCGACTAAGGACTTAAACTTTTAGTTGTTTAAATTTTAATTAATTAAAACATTTAAAGTAGTAACATGTGGCTAGAAGCTACTATATTGGACAGCTCATGTCTATAAGAGAAACAGCAGTAGAAGTCTGATGACAGACATTGACTAGAACTTGGCCTCTGTGTCAGGGAGACAGAAGGGAATGCTGTGGACTGTGGAAAACCAGGAGTCCTATCAAAAAGGGGACAGATGTTACTCAAGTTTAGCCACTAAAAACATAAAGGAGTAGCAGAAAATTCTTATTGTGAAATTTCTTTATTAAAAAATGTAACAACTATGTAAAATTCTTGGCCAGATTTTTCCCATGTGTAGTCATTTGGTGACTTCTATTGTGACTTCTCCATGTAATTATTTATATAATTTTGTCTCTCCGGCACAACATAGTATCCATATGGACAGGACCATACCTATCTTGTTCACTATTTTGACTCAATATTCAGCCTAGTGTTGAGTAGTCTCTCAGTGGTATTTGTTGAATGATTGTTAAATGCTTAAGATAGAAATAAATCAAAAGAGGGGGGAAAGGCCAAATCTAAGACATAAGAGACAGAGAATTTAGAGCTTGGATGAGACCCAACATGCTTTTCTGCATGGATAAGCAGTTGTCTGGAAGGGAGAAACCCTCCTGGATACAACTGAGTACATGATGGGGGATTTAAGTACCAACCAGATTTTATACAAATGTATTACGTGGTCTTGAGTATGTCTGGTTCCCTGAGAAGGAGAGGTGGTATGTACCAACAGATTATGGACAGAGGGAACTCTTTATGAAAGCAGTTATTCTGCTGTAAACTCTAAGGAATATCAGGAAGAATCAGTTGTTTCAAGACTATAGGGAAAACTGCTGCTATTGCTACTTATCACAATGTCTATATCCCAACTGAAACCATTCTGTCTTAATCCTGCAAACCACCTGGATATCCCAGTCATCCCGGGGTACATGGTCCAAACATTGTTAAGATAATGAAGACCTTTGATGTTAGTAATAGTGTATCTCATGGAATTGCATTTTGTGGGTATTGGTATAAAACAAATGAAGTTCAACTGAATTAAATTCTCTGCTCTCCCGTTTCCCAGTTGAGTTTATAAAAGAGCCCATTCAAAGGAAATGGTATCCTCTGTAGTCATAGATACCATTTTACTACATTCCACAGTTGGCTCTTAAGGCGGTTGCTCTGTTTGAGCAAACTGTGAGATGTCCGATGCATAAGAAATTATTCCAAAAGAGGAAATTGTGTGTATTTGACTTCTTGCCTTGTTTATAGGTGAGTTTTCATGCTGATTCTCTATGACATAGAGCTACAATGGATTCTCATCCTTTTATTGCTATTAATACTCATATAAGGAAAGAGGTACATTAACCAATTTTTAGGCAGAATCATAGCCTCCCCAAGGATGTGAACAATCTAATCCCCCAAGCTTGATTGGGGGGATTGTGATTATGTTCCCTTATATGACAAAGGATCTCGCCAATGTGATTAAATTAAGGATTTTGAACATGGGGTGATTAACCTGGCTTGGGGTGAGCCCAGTGTAGTCCCAAGGATACTTCTCAGTGAGAAGGGAGGGCAAGAGAGTCAGAGCCAGAGAAAGAGAGGTGATGATGGAAGCAGATGTCAGAGTAATGTGATTGCTGGCTTTGAAGATGGAATGTGCCTAACAGCCCAGGAATTCCAAAAGCCCCTAGAAGCTGGAAAAGGCAAAAGGAAAGGGTTCTCCCCTAGAGCTTGCAGAAGGAATGTTGTTCTGCTGACACTGTGTATCTTAACCTGTGAGGTCCATTTTGGATCCTTTTGGATCTTGCCTCTAGAACTGTCAGAAAATATGTGTGGTTTTAAGCCATTACCTCTGTGGTAATTTGTTAATACATTAATAACTGATGAACGAAATCTGTTTACAAATGATGACCTTATTTTCCACAGTTTTTGATATGTGGGCTAGTAAGTGAATTCATTCATTCAGCCACGGCACCTACTGTGTACAGGCACAATTCTAGGCACAGGGGATTCACTGGTGAGTAAATTCCATCATAGTCCATGTCTTTAGAGAGCTGTCGTCCATGGAGACAAGCAGTAAACAACTGTATACACAAGTATTTTGTTGGACATGTGCTGTTAAGAAGTGCAAATGTGTTGTTGGAAGGGGTGTTCAGGGAGGACTTTCTCGAGGAAGTGATTTTTGGCTTAAGCACTGAACACCGAGTGGTGATTGGCAGGGAAGGGGAGATGATGCAAAGAGCATTCCTGGGGGCAAGAACAGCATATGTGAAGCCCTAAAGAAAGCTGATGTGGATAAAAGGAAAGGAGCAGGAGTGAGACTAGCCGATTAGGCTTGGGTGCCAACACAGTGATAGGCGTGAAAGTTGCTAAGCTGAGAAGGAATCAAAGACTGTAGCAATGCGTGATCATTTTGCCTATGATGGGCGAAAGGATTGAGGTGGGTGAGAATAAATGAGAAGTAGACTGATCATACGTATTGCAAATGGGTCATTACCGAGCTTGGGAGGGAGAGCTGGTGGTTCTTGCTGGCTCTTCACTAGGACTGTCCCAAGAATATCGGATACTAGTAGTGAGGTGAGCAGAAATAGCAGTGGCCTGGACCATGCGGTGACTGAAGGTGGCCCTCTCAGAACCTCACTAGAATAGTATACTGTACTCCTTCGCTCCTTGTACTCATTTTGATACTAGATTGATGTTTTTATTTTTATTTTATTTTTTTAAAAGATTTATTTATTTATGCATACAAGTTGGGGTGCAGGCCAGAGGTGTGGGGCGGTGAGAGGGTTCACCAGAGACAGAGTGGGAAGCAGAACAGGCAGATCGACTGAAATACACTGCTGAGGGGAGCAGCGGGCGAGGCAGGAGAGGTCTGCTGTGCCATGTGGGAATCTCCCCGGCCTGGCACCAAACTCACAGCGCAGCTGCCGACAGCTCCACAGTGCTGCGCTTAACCCGCTGCTTGTTAAACCCACCGATGTTTTTAGATAAATGATTTCAAACAGGGCCTGTTGCTTTGCACACTGACCTCTGTAAGTGGGCTTGATGGTTTCTACCTCACCTGTCCTTTGTTCTGCCACAGAACTCCAGGGTGCTATGCAACAAGGCTGTGTGCTGTGGGCCTTATACCCTGGCCTGCCTGGGTTTGAGCGGCAGTTTCCTCAGCCTTTTCTTAAATTTTCATTGCCATACATATGGATATTGGAGAATGCTAAGAACACACTGTTGGTGTCTGGCAGCGATTTCCCACAGGGAGCACTGTGTGAGAATTCCCTGTAAATACCCTGGAGAGCCCCCATTGTGAATCTTCCCCCTGCTCCTGTTTATGGGGAGAGAGTAAGAATTTTTGTCATTCTACAGGTGATCTCTGTCTACCATTCTATCATTCTATGTGAACCTCAAGAAAATTTTCATACCTAGCATCTGGTATTACAATGACTGTATCGACATCTAACTTCTGCATTCTGAAAGAGTGCTCTGCTTCTGGTATAGCTTTATCTGTTCACTGCATGTTGAATGTGATGCAAAGGCCAAATTCTATGCATCTGCTTTTGGAGACCTTGATTGTGCTTCCTCCTGCTTCGATAGCTTCACCCTTTACTGTACTCCCAAGGGCATTTTCCATTGTTGGCACCTTTTACAGGTGTTTGCTGTGCTTGCACCTGGGATTCCTTTTCACTCTTGGCAGGTCCATCTCAGGACTGAATTCCCAAGGATTATGGAAATTGTTTTCTGTGTGTTTGGTAGGTATTTGTTTTATTTTTTAAAGATTTATTTATTTATGCATACAAGCTGGGGTGTAGGCCAGAGGTGTGGGGGGTGAGAAGATTCACCAGAGACAGAACAGGGAGCAGAACAGGCAGATCAACTGAAATACACTGCTGAGGGGAGTAGTGGGAAGACAGGAGAGGTCTGCTGTGCCATGTGGGAAGCTCCCTGGCCGGGGATCGAACTCGTGCTGCAGTGGCTCTGGATAGCTTCATAGTGCTGCGCTTAACCCGTTACACCCAGGAAGGCCTTGTATTTGTTTTATTTTTACTATCGTACTCTTTAACTCCTGACTTTGACATCCTTAAGGCAGAGGATGAAGGGAAGGGTATATTTCATCCTGACAGTGCCTTGCCTAGGGCATGTGCTCTACTGGTGCATACTTCATTGAACTGTGGCTGCAAATCTTGACTAGGTGGCATAATTCTGAATTTATACTTTTTATGGTAGAGCAATATTTGCTGAACTTTCCTTATTTTTCTTAGTAGTTCTCAGTTATGGTATCGGTTTTAAAAGAAATACTAAGATTTATTTTGAAAATGATTTTTTTATAATTTGGCTGGTTCATCTTACCTTTTTAATACATTGTTGTGTAGTCAATTTTTAGTATATTTCTTATGACCGTTACTTATGTCAACGTTTGACAATGTTGCTGTGAAGTAATTGTGAATTTATTTTTGAGTGTCTTCACTATGTATCCTCTCTTAAGCTTTCAGGAGTGTGTGGTTTGGTGTCCATGAATTCCTGGAAGCTCTGGATGCTTTGAAAATGATTCACATTGCAAATATCTAGGGCTGCATTTGCAAATCATATGGTAAAATCTTACCAGCATCATTGGCCATCAATCATTACCCTGCTGGAAGTAAATAAAAGAGATTAGTATTCATGCAAATCTTCTCAGCTATGACTTTGCCATAATTGTCATTCTTTACAGCAGTGGTTATCTAAGTGTGATGCTCAAACAAGTAGGATCAACATCACTTGAGAACAAAGCTTTAGAGCTCGCCCTGGCCATATTGAATCAGAAATTCTGAGTTTGGGTCCAGCATTCTACAATTTGATATAGCCTCCAGGTGATTCCGATTACACTAAAGTTTTTTAACTTCTGCTTAAGAACAGAGGGGAAAATATCTTTGAAATTCTCCTGCCTTCTGCATGTAATTGATATGTGAGACCTGGAATAAACCTTGGTTTTCTCTTTAGCTCCTTTCCTTGAGATTGTTCTAAGATCGCCAACCTGAGATTTTGTTCTTTTATTTATGTATTTAGAATCTGAGACTTGCAAAGCTCAATGTTGTATCAGAAGGGAAGATTTTATTATTTATTAGGAAGGCAGCTGGTAGAGATACAGGCATTTGAACAAATTGCTATAAATGGGTGCTTGTGACATTAATTAGTTCTCTCATGCCTCCTTCCCTAATTGAAAGAGGTTTGCTTAGAGCAAGATTTATTTTTGTTCTGTCTTGGACAGCATTGCCTAAAATTGCAGCTGGTCAAAAATCTTGGATATGCACTGTTTAGGGCCTCAGTGTATTAGAAGAAGATCGCGGTTGTGCTGGGATCAAGCAGAGGCTGGTGGGTGAGGGGGGCACTCTTACAGTCCTGTAGCTCCAAGTGACTTAGCTGAGGCACACCCACACTCCCTTCCAAAATCTGTTCTTTTTATCCACCACTCCCCCCTAAAGTTTACATGCCACACACACTGCCTCACAGTGTCATTGGGCCATGACACAGTACCAAATAATTGCTGCTTTCTAGACCTCTCCATCATTAGAGGATTCATGTTCCTGAAGCCTTTAAATTCTTCCTTCTCACCTCTTGACAATATAAACTTCCAGTTCAAGAAAAGAATGCCTTCCAGGAGAACCTTTGAAAAATGACTAAAGATAGCAAAGGGAGCTGGCGATTCTACTTAGGCTTAGGGTACTCAAGACATAGGATCAAGAAAATAAGATTTAACAAAATAAATGAGTATGTACTTATTTATTTACAAATATACCAACAACTTTTGAAGATGGTTATAGAGTGGCCAATTTTAACTTTTTTCAACCTAGGAAATTGAAAAAAAATCATAGCTATTATGAATGACCTTCATTGTTTTCAATCTCAGATTTTTTTTCTCCCAACCCTTGGTCCTTGGGTGATTTCATCCAGTTTATGGCTTTAGAAACCATTTATATCTTCGACTTTATCCTCACCTTTGAATTCTTGAATTGTCTGCTTAATTGCATTCCATTTTTCTGCTTGCGTGTCTGAAAGGCATTGCAGATGCAGTGATTCAATCTGGATGCCTTGCCTCCTCCATCTCTTGGCCTTCTTGCAGTGTTGCCCCATCTGATGCTTAGGGCAAAGATCTAACCATCATCTATTGGTCTCTCTCACATTTCATACCTAGTCACGGGTAATTTTATTGGTTCTACTTTCAACATATATCTGAAATTCAATCTATTATTTTTTCTTTTTAAAAAAAATTAATTTATATCCTTTACATTATTGTGTATCCTCCATAAGTTTCCCAGCACCAGTTCACCCGAGACGCATCACCATAGTCCCTTGTGCTCTTTTCTCCCCTGTTTCGGTCCCCCTTCCTCCCCCTCTCCTGCAGAATGTCTCTTATTTGTGGTTACCTGCTAGTTTTTGCTTTTGTTTATGTTTTGTGTGCCATTTCCTCCTTCTAATTTCTCATTTGGCTCTCTTATATTCCTCCTATAAGTGATACCATTTGATATTTTTCTTTTTTTTTTAAAGATTTATTTATTTAAGCATACAAGCTGGGGTACAGGCCAGAGCTGTGGGGCGGTTGAGAGGGTTCACCAGAGACAGAGTGGGGAGCAGAACAGGCAGACTGACTGAAACACACTGCTGAGGGGAGCAGCGGGTGAGGCAGGAGAGGTCTGCTGAGCCATGTGGGAATCTCCCTGGCTGGGCATGTCACTGCTGCCGACAGCTCCACAGCACAGCGCTTTAATCGCTGCGCCACCAGGGAGGCCCTCGATATTTTTCTTCTTCCTTCTTTTTTATTTCGCTGAGCATGATCCCTTCTAGCTCCATCCATGTTGCTGAGAATTGCGGTAGTTTATCATTTTTGATTGCTGTGAAATTCAACCTATTCTTACCACCTCTGCTGACATTCTCCTAGCCTAAACCACCACCATCATGTCTCACCTGAATCATTCAGTGATCACGTGATGACTTGCCATGCTTCCTACTTCCTGCAGCCTGTCTTCCATAGAGCTGTCAATGATCCTTTAAACATGAGGCTTTGTCCCTCCTCTGTTCAAACTCTCCCTGGAGCCCATCTCATCCAGAATAAAAAACCAGAGTCCTTCACCAGTAATAAGTTATGTGGACATCATATTATCACCTGATAGGATGTGATGACAGACACATCACCTCTGTAGTATTCTTTCTTAATCCTGTAACCCCAGGCTAAACATGATGAAAATATGAGAGAAGCCCATGTTGCAGGAGAATCTGTAATGTACTTGATTAGTGTTCTTTCTTCAGTGCGTGGCTAGCTCCTTCCCCACCTTCAGATACTTGCTCAAACACAGTATGGGAAAGGGTTTTCCTTCCCCTGCTCTGCTCTTTATTATCTTATCCTATTTACTTCTCTGTAGATGTGTGTAGATGTGTGCATCTCTTTATCTTTCTTCTGTCATTAGAATGAAATAGGGATGTATTTTATTTTCTCTATCCCCAAAATAATGTCATAGAGAGAGGACTTACAGTAGATGTTTTTTTTGAATGCTAAATTTCATAAAAATTTGGAGTAAACATCCAATTTCAGAGTGATAATACTTTAAATGAGATGGACTTAGCTTTATGAAAATTTAAAAAATTAACTTTTTCATTTGTTTTACTCTGACTGGATGAAAACTTGATAGCTGATTGGCACAACAGGCATTTTGGACCATTGTGCTTGTTCGCCTTCAGAGGAAAGTGGTGCTTTGGTTACTCTAAACACATCCCCCAATATAGTGACCACTGGCCACAATTTAAATTAATTAAATTAAGGTAAAATTAAAAATCCAGTTCCTCCATCAGGTGGCCTTCTTTTAAGTGCTCAATAACCACACATGGCATGTAATATCACTTTGGCTAGTGCAGATAAGGAACATTTCTAAGTTTGCAGACAAATCTTTGTTTTCATGTCTTTACATAATAAAAGTCAAATGACAATAGCACTAGCTATAATTTATTGGCACTGCCCATGTGACAGGCACTGCGCTGTCTGCATTTTCTCAATCCCCAGATCCCTGGCAAAGGTCATATTTTTATTTTTCACATGAGGAAATTGAAGGTCAAGGAGAGAATGTATGTGTCCTCGGACCACACAGCTGGTAAGCCGGGTTTGAAACTCAAGACTGACACCATAAGCAGGTCTGCAAGCGCAGCGTGCTGCTCTGCTCAGCTGAGCCTTGTGCCCTCCCTGTCAGTTACACCCCTTCAGGTGGCCACTACTCTGCTGGCCCTAGAAGTTCATGCAAATGGATTTATACTGTAAGTGCTCTTGTGTTTGCTTTCTGTTCTCATCATCATGTCTATGAATTTCTTCCATGTTGTTATGTGTATTTGTAGTTAGGTTTTATTATTGTGTAATATTCCATTGTTGGAATATACTTGTCCACCCACGCTGCTGTTAATGACATTTGGGTTGTTTTCAGTTTTTGTTTATTGTAAGTAAAGCTGCTATGGAAGGTCTGGCGTGTCTCTTTTGATGAACATCTTTGCTCATTTCTCTCAGGTGGATTTGCTAGATCACAAAATGCTTGTGACACAAATTATCCTGCCAAATCATTTTCCAAAGTTCTTGTACCAACTTATACTTGTGTGAGTGTCCATTTGAACTACCTTTGCGCCAACTATTAGCATTTTTTGTCAGTGTCTCAGGAAATAATAAAAATGCATTAAAAAGTAGCCTGGAAAGGCTAGTTTTTGGGGTGCTGAGGCAGTGCAGATGGAAGTGGATCTGAGTTGGTGAGGCTTTTGTTAGGGAGGGAATAGGAAGAATTACAACTGGCTACAACCTTAGAGCCAGGTAAGGCTGGGCTGTGACTCTGGGAAGGGAGTACCAGATGCAGAAGAGTTTAAAAAAAAAAAAATGTTAGGGAAGCTCAGTCAAGCTGAGAGTTATTTCTAATCTTTCTTGTTGGAGACTATAAAGTCAAGCTGAGAGTTATTTCTTATCTTTCTGTTAGAGACTATAAATCTACTCCTGTATTTTTACTTCCCAGGGTCTCAGAATATTACTTAGGAACCAACACAACTTTCACATTATATTGAGCTAATTTCCCTATTCACCAGTTATATCTGGGCTAACTGGTGTTGTGAACTCATATAATGTATGTATAGAACACATTATGTAGGTATTCAGAGCATGAGAGAATGCTGTGGAACAAAGGAACAAAGGATGTGAGTATATTTGCAAAGGAGTAGGCATGTATGATGAATGAATTGGACTATAAACAAGGCAAGCAGCAGGGAAATGACCAGGAAGGCTGATAAGGAAGTAGTGGGATTCATGGATTAGAGGTCAGGTTGACGTGGAAGTATTTGAGCAAGGAAAATAGAGGATGGAAGGTGACATTAAAGGGCAGGTTGTTCGTATAAAAATTTTAAACAGGTGAGTTTTTTGTGCTGATATGGGCATGCAGTGTATTACAGAAGGAAAGAGTTTTGGAGACAAGACATTAAAAAACCAGAGACTAGGAAATTTGGATGAATCTTTCTCGAGATGGCAGAGGCTGCCAAAAAGGATACTGGGAGTTGAAATGGAGAAAGGGACTGTGAACCTAGGACTTCTAAATGGGACCGTTTTTATGCTTTTCCTACCTGACCTCAGCTGGAAGAGTAGCCTATGAGTAGGACAGAGACTTTTTTCACATTCTCACAGTGCCTTAGGTATCCACTTCATAGTCCCTCAGTGCCATTGTGTCTCAAGCTATCTTCTCACCTCTGTATACTTTCACCCCGTCACACCTTTTCCCTGTCTTTTAAAAAATAACTACCTTATGTATACTTTTAATTTAATACAATTACTAAATATTAGCAAATATCTCAAGCCCCTCATTATGTTTTAGGCATGATTTCTGATCCAGCTTGCAGACCATTAATTTAAAACTAAACAAAATGCAAATAGTTTTCTTGCCTGTAGGCTGGAGATATTTTCTTCAACACACCCCGTGAGGTTTAATTGCTCATAGAAATAATCTTGAAATACAGGTCACGAAACCTTTTGTGGGTTGATGATTTGTATATAGGAGCAAATTACAACTAATATCTCTCCATCAGGATCCTAGGCCCTTTAACTGCTAATTATTAACATAGCTGACAATATTACATATTTTCTTGGAAAAATGTTAAGAAAACATCTTCGTTGCTAGAGCAGCTCAATAAGCAGAAAGATGATGCAATTGCATGAGGCACAGTTTTCTTTTTTCATAAATGCTTGGGGAAGCAGATTTCCGGACCTGAGGAAGTAAAGTTCTGGCCAGAGCCCTGTGAATTAGGGGTGGGTGGCTGTCTGCCTGGTTCTTGATAGATTGGAAGCAACAGTAAGGTGACATCCTACTTTCCTTTGGAACTTAGAACTTCATCATTTCCCTTGATGTCCGTGTCAATGCCACTCAGCTAGTTACCACCAGGCGCACACTTGTTGAAGATCTTGGCTTTACTACTTCTTGTAGAGAGGAAGTTCTTACCCTTTGCAGGAACTTGGGGTATCTCAAGTAAGAGAGTATTAGAAAAAGTCTTTTACAGGATTTGGGTTTGGTTGCAGTGATTCTGGGAAAGGTCTAATGAAATGGGGTTTTGCTCTAGATTGGTTTCTATTGGAAAGTGGATGCAATTGATTGATTAGCTTGGTAAATCTTACCTAGAAGAAGGCAGACTAGTGTGAGGATAAAAATCTTTCTTTGGTAAATAAGTGGCAGTCACTGATTTTAGCCAAGAGGAAGAGGTGTTATTTTCTTGGTGGCACAGTGATTGTATTATTGTCTGTGCTTAGACAAAAGTGATATTACGTTGTTTTATTTTGCTTTGTCCCGGTCTCAGAATAACCTGTGTGAACTTGGTGTTCTGTGTGGTCATTTATGTCCTTCAGGAGGTTAACATGGTCTCACTGTGAGTGCCAGGTCAGCTTCTGGTGTCAGAAAATACCCGCCCCCTCCCCAACTTCATTGATATGCTGACAATTTCAGAATTCCTCTTGGAGCAGTTAACAAATGGGTGGTGGTGGGGGTGGGGGGGTGGGGGGTGGGGGGCCGGGGAGAAGGAGCATGCAAAAAGAGGAGACCAAATCTCAAAAGAGAGGTTTTATGAAAGAACCAGAGTGGAGAGTGGAAAGGGTAGAAGAATGTGAAAAGAGCTGTTGGTAATGAGAAAGGGGTTGCCCAAGGGGAGAGTAGACGATAAAGCAGGCTGATTGTCTGGGTGGCCTTCACGTTGGTGGCTATGTAAAGCACTTAGTGTGTGCTTGGGTCATGGTGGGTATACAAACTCTCTCTTAGTTTTGTTAGTCTTTCTGGATGTCCCAGGGGGTAGAAGATAGAAGAGAATTACATGTGTGAGGTTTTCCAAATTGTTTGTATGTAGTACGTATACTTGTTGGTGGAGTAAGAGAAGGTCTGTAATCTTGGGTATGCTTGCATATTAAAACCCCTCTCTTACTCTTGTTTTGAGAGCCTGCACCTACATGGTTCAGTCTTTGCATAGTGTCTCTGTCTAGCTACCACAATTTCAAAATAGCCCCAAGTTCTGTAGTCAAAATGCTCAAATATAATGCAGAAGGAGGAACAGACTGTGGCAAGCTTCTGATCGTTAGAAACACACTCCTCACCTGCTCTGTACTTTTCTTACCAGCCTTACTTCCATCAAGAAAATCCCTTTGCTCCCACCCAAAGTGTATAATTCTAAGAACTTTTGGTTCTTTTTATTTTTCCTGTTTCTTCTTCATTCTAGATTTGGACGTTTGGGTGTTTTTTTATTTTTCATAAATAGTGGTACCATAGACATGCTTTTATGTAAACACTAAGGTCCTTGTGTAAATAAACTCATTGGGTAAATTCTTAGCAGTGGGATTGCTTCAGCAGTCAATTAACATTTTGCCACATCACCTTATAAATGGGAGTTGTGCCTGTTTAGACACTCACTGACAGGGTTGAGAGGGCTTGATTTTCCATACTCTGGTCAGCTTTGGCTATCCTAAATTTGAACGTTTTTGCCAATTTGAATCTAAAAATATGACTATCTGCAAGTCTTCATATGTATATGTATATATTAATTAGTAAATTGAATTGCTATATAACAGACACACAGAACTTAAAATCTGTACATTACTTTCTGTTCTTCATATTCTTGTTGCTCTAGATATCTCCTTACATATTATTTGTGTAAATTTATCCACATCATGGATATGGAAATGTGTGGATGAGTTAACGTGTGTATTTGGCAGCTTTTGTTAGTCAGAGATGACATTTTATAGAATATTTTTTAAGAAAGTATTTTGTGGAGAGAGGAAACCCTGCAAATAAATTTTTTTAAAAATATAGATTCTGCATACAAGCTGGGGTGCAGGCCAGAGGTATCGGGAGGTGAGAGGGTTCACCAGAGACAGAGTGGGGAGCAGAACAGGCAGACTGACTGAAATACACTGCTGAGGGGAGCAGCAGGTGAGGCAGGAGAGGTCTGCTTCGCTGTGTGGGAATCGCCCTGGTGGGCATCAAACTCACACCACAGTTGTTGTGCCACCAGGGAGGCCCTGCAAATAAATTTTAACACAGAAATGTCACTCAAGGAGTAAAGACCCTTTGGTAAAGTGTCCCCCCTGGTTGGCCACCAGGGACATGATTAGTTACTTCAGACAGATGCCAGAGAGAGCTTCAGTTGCTCAGGTGCAGGTGCAAGAAGCAGTGGGTTGAAAGCAGTGGGTTGAAGGAGAGACGTACATAAATTTGAGGGCTAAAGGGTCAGCAGAAAGAGCATTTCTGTCTGCTCCTGGTTGTTCTATTTGGCCTGTTTTTCTGTGGTGTTCCCCTTGATTTTGCTTTCACTTATCCTCTCTCTATTCCCCAAACTGGGTTGTCATTTCCTAGCAGATGTTACCTTCAATTTGGGTGCCATCTTGATTTGGGGGGAACATGTTCTTCCATCTAAGGGGAATAATAACCAGTCGGGTGGCATGGAATGGGGACAGTGGTTAACAGGGGTCGCACCACCACACTGACAAACCTTGCCCTTCCAGCAAAAGCATCTCCTCAAATGGGGTCATTCATACTGACCTACTCGGATGCTCTATTTCTGGTTTCTGAAATGTTCATTTTAGGCACAAAGATTCCTTTGAAAAATGAAATGTGAAGAAGTGAGGACTGTCCAGATTCCACAGAGCCTCATTTGTCGACAGCCATGGAAGGTGCCTTGTGTTTGGGAGAGAACCAGTTAAATTTCTCTCTCTAAGCTCAGTCTGTGGTGGTGCAGTGTGTGTCTTGGTGTGGCAAAAGGCACCCAGCTGAGAGATGACTGCTTATTGAGAAGATAGGAGGGAGAGGAGACATATGATGGCTTTAATCAGAAGCCTCTTTGTTCTGGCAATTGGTTGTTCCCAAGATGGAGGGAAGGTTTGAGCATTTCCTGAAGCCTGGCCAGACTTGAAGGTCCCCTTTTGACATGTCGTGACCAGGGGACTTTTATATGTTTATTTGAACTGTAGAGGCAATATGACTGATGTATTTTGCGTCTAGCTAGGGCAGCTATTCATCCGTTGGTTTATCTAGTCATTATTTGTTGAGCATTTACTATGCATGAGGTAGAGAGTTAATTGTTGAAGGAAATCAACATGGTGTCTGTCCTTTGTCTATTTTAGGGGGAGCCCAAAGGTAGAGAAGTAGTAAATAGTGTAGTGTTGGTTCAGAAATGGGAAGGACAGAGCTTATGTGGAGCATTGTGCAAAGGCATATATGCTTATTTTAAGTGGTCAGACAAGGCCTTCCCAAGCAAGTGATGTTGAAGTTGCGTACTGAGGCAAGAATCACAGTTGGCCAGTTGATGACCAGTGGTGGTGGTGCTGGTGTTTGTATCCAGGGTGTTCCATACAGCGGGGTATCATATGCAAAAATTAGGGAGAGAGAAATAACAAATAATATAGGAGACTAAGAAGGATGTAGTATGAATGGAGCTATGAGAACTCAGGTGCCTTGGTTCACCCTATACAGCGTGCACATTTCTGACAAATGTGAAAACTAAGGATATACTCTATAACCATAACCTGTCAGGCCCTTCCAATAAAGCAGGGAGCCTTTTGTATTATCTGCCATTTTCAGTTCAGAAAAATTTTGTTTGGGAGAACTTTAAGCATCTCTAGTTGTTAGTAACTTCGTCTTTGCCTTTGATAGTAACAGTAAGATGCTATCTCTCCTTCCACTGCTGAGTCAATTATCTAAGTTTTCTCCATGATTCACTACAATTTCTTGTGTCCTCAACTTTTATTTTTAATCAGAAGATGCCAGAACCTCTCATTGTACTGTTGTGCAGATTATTTTAGGAACTTTGAAATACATCTTAGATTTTGTGCAGAAATGACAGAGTGTTTCCATGGAGGCTCCCCAAAATTTGGAATTGAGTGTGTCTTTGGGCAAGTCCGTAAGCCATATGGTCATTGGTTTTTCTCTTCTACAGGAGGTTGCAAAGCAGCTGAGCAGTATTCCATGTAAAGCACTGCTGTTCTAAAGTACTTGCTGCATAGTAGGGCCTAATATACAAGAGTCATCACTGTTTTTGTGAATGAGCTGATAACTTTGATTAGACTCTAAAATGAATGACATCCATTGGCTTCTATAAGCAAAGCCAACAGATTAACACTGTTTGAACTCACTTTCCAGTTTTGTGGAAGTGGGTGATTTCTGTGTTATTGACACATGTTTATAATGCTTAGTCAGTACATAATGTCAGCCTGACAAAAAGCAGGAAAAAAAGAGATTGTCACAGTAACAGCTGCCAATGTACAAAATTAAATTAAGGACTTTGGAGTCTCTTAATTTCCCGTCTGTCTCTGACAGATACTTGTTAAGGATGTGACCTCCAACAAGTTCTTTCATCTACACAACATTAGAATACTACAAATCCTTAATCTATAAGCACATGCACATGTATTGAAGGCTCATTCTCAATTATCTTTATAGATAAGAGTACATGATCAAAATGTTTAGAGTCATTGATAAAGTAAACTTTCATCTTTTTTCCCCTTGTTCTCAGTATCATAACCTCCTTTCTGTATTTGGTGAAGGGAATTCTCTATTTTAGGAATCTTGGTGAAAAACAGAACTTGACTTCCCCTTGCCCTCAAGAAGTAAATGCTTACTTTCCAAATTCCTTTGTCACCATTCTGCAAGCAGGTGACCGTGACTTGACCAACCAGATGCATTAGTCCTGGAATTTGAACAGGAGCTAGTGACAGTTTCTGCAGCAGTGGGAAGTCTGAAGCTTCCTGTCTCTAGGGGTGATTCCTGTGGAGCCGCTGGCTGACAGTGTGCAGTGGTCAGTATCTGGGGATGATTGGGCCAGCTGCAGTGGTTTGCTATCCAGTGCCTTGGGTTGGTACCCTGGCACCTCAGCCTGATTCTCCATCCTTTCCAGTGATCCTGTGAGCTGCCCTGTAACCTTTCAGTACATTTTGCCTTCAGTTAGCCGATTTCTGGCTTGCAACCCAAACCCAGTTGATCTATGTTGCAGGCAATGTTTCTAAAACCATCTGTCCATGCAGCCTGTGTTTTTGTAGGGCATTTCATGAGATCCACATTTTGGAAAACACAGTGGATATAGTGGGACGTAGTTAAACCTGGGCTTAGTACAAGTTACAACATATTGCAAGGAGCCTGATTAGAAAGTCCTTAAATGTGTCTGCAACTAGTCTTATCTGCAGAAAGTTGGATAATCACACTTGAAGGTATTGTAGGGGATAAATAGGAGGCCAATTACTAGTACCTTCGAGTGGAATCAGACCCACTTTTGTTGTTTATGCTGTCCAGAGGAGTCTGTTTTCATTTGTTATAATTATTTAAACTAGTAATATGTCAACATAGTAGGCAACCAATTTTTATGCACTTATCATCGGTCAGACACTCTCTGTAATTTCTGTTTCAATCCTGATGATAACCATGCATGGGAAATGTTATTCTTATTTCTCGGTTGTCAAAATGGAGGCACAAGAAGATGAGATAAATTGTCTGACATTTCTAGGAGTAAAGCTGTGATCTGAACCTGGAACGCGCACTCTGGTGCATGAAGTATCTCTCAAACAGGGAGAGCAAACTCTCTATAACCTGCCTTGTTTTAAGGTATCATGGTCTTTGCAAATGGTTTTCTATGCCCAACACTTTCTCCTGTTCTTAGCCTCACTTGAACTTTCTTGCCTGTTAGGTCTCAGCTGAGAGTCAATTAGAGGCAGTCTCTAACCTCTCAATGACATTGGCAGTACTGGCCTCATGTCAGAAACCTCTTTGTAGTTTGGAATGTTATTTTTTTGTGGTTACATTTGTATCGCCCTTAGGATTGTGAGCTTTGAGAACCTCAGGGTCCATATCTATTTTCTCCACTGTGTAAGTAGCCAGGGCACAGTGCCTAAATAGACTTATCCCGCCCCCTCCCACCCCATTGTTGCCCCACCTAAGAAAAAATATTAAATTTAAATTCCTCCTAATGAGAGGAAATAAATACCAGGAAATAAGATTTAGAGGTAGGGTTGGCTTTAGAGGGCTACCACCATTATGATAGCTAAGGTTTTTCTCACCAACTAAGAACCAATTTTTACCCCTTTGGTGGCAATATTACCTTTGTGGAGAATGCATGGGTTAAGTTTTTGGTTTCTCAGTTTTAACTTCTGTGAGATGGAGCTAGGAACATCTAATTTATAGAGATTAATGCTTCAGTATGTAAAGTTCTTGTTGTATTGTATGCTCAAATATGGGTACAGGGTGTCCTCTACTAAATGTTAATTAAATATCAAGGATGACTCCAGTTGGTCAAATAATTTTCATGTTGATGTTACTGTTTTATAACATGTGACTCTGAAAGATGAGACATAAACAAAATAGCATTTACTGAAAAGGCATAGAGGTTTATCCAAGATTTCTTTATTTAATGGAGATTTCTGGACTTGACAGTTTACTTTGCTTAATTCAATTTTGAGGATTCAGTTGTGGAATTTCCTAAGGAATGCCTGATAGTGTAACTTAAGCACAAAGTAAAAGCCCACACCTACAGTGTGGATGCATTATTCATTTTAGAGCATAAAATGTGGTATTTAGTACAAAACACACCTATATAGATTTCCTCAAGAATATGCCATCAGGCAGTAATTAAATTATGTAAAAACAGTTTAGCCCTATTATATATGCATTCTTCAGGCTCAAAAACAGATTTTGAGCCATAAATATTAAAATGTGTCATTTTTGGGCATGTCCCCTTCTTTTCAATTAGATAGGTTCAACAAGTTATTTCTTTCTGTGAATAATAACTTTCACTAAAGGAAACACCACAAATGCGTGTTTCCATGGCAACTGACTAGAACCCCTTGCCAAGTTTTCTTCTTCTATATCTGATTTATCAACTCTAGGTTCTTCACTCTTGTACAAAAGAAAACTATTGTCAGTTGATTAGGGGAAAGAAATAAGATCAGGAGCTTTATTTGCAATTTAATTTCCTATAGTTTGTGTTTACATGTGTCCCACTGTGATATTGGGAAAATGTCTATTGATCATAGAAATATTCTTAAAGTTTGTGCTAAGGGTTTGTCTGTGTCTGAAGTACATTTTTTTTTATTGTAGGATGTTGTTAAGAGTGAAGTAAGAAGGCAAATATGCTACCCCCAACTGCACAGAGCAGTGCTCTTTTGTCTGAAGGGATGGATGCCATGACTAAAAAAATTTCAGTTATAATTTTTCATGGTCAACTTGTTTGAGAATTCTCTGATGTCTGGACTTGGTGATTGGCTCTAGGTTTAAAATGAGGAGAATGATACTTAGATGGTATCATTCATTATGGTAAGAGTCAGTCACCAGGGTGGACCTTGGCCCCCAGAGAGACCCTTGTTTTGTCTACCTGACTTTGGTGCTACCTTCACTGGGAAACTCAATGGCCTTCCTCCTGAGTTCCTTTGAAAAAGAACGGCATAGTTTATTTGTCCACTTGTTTAATGATCCTTTACCTACTTATGTATTGCACACTGTGCTAGGAATTAGAACTAGAGCAGTGAATTGACAGTTATGGTCTATGGCCTTATGTTACTTATAGTCCTAAAGGAACCTAAAAGGAAATTTCTAGAATAAGGAGTGTGCACTATGTATTAAGATACCATATGCAAGGTCAAGGAAGGCATCTTGGACACCTGAATAGAGATTGGACACCCCTGATTGTCCAAAAGTTTGTTTTTGTTTTATTGAACTCAGCTATTTGTTTTCTTTATGTACCAGAATGAGATGAATGAGATCATATGGTGTTTGTATTTGTCTGGCTTATTTCACTAAGAAAATTCCTTCTGGGTCCATTCATGTTTTTGCAAATGGTAGGATTTCATATTTTTTATAGGTGAATAGTATTCCATTATGTATATATACCACATCTTCTTAGCCATGTAGGCTGTTTCTGATTCTTGACTATTGTAACTAGTGCCTCCATGAAACGTGGGAGTGCATATATCCTCTTTGCATCAGTGCTTTTGTATTTTTTTGGGTAGATACCCAGACAGGGGATAACCAGACTAAATGGAATTTCTATTTTTAATTGAAAATTTCATTTTCAAATAGTTAAGAATTTTTCTATGGATTTGGAATCAGCCTTTTAGTCAGAAAGAACAAATGTAGAAATCCTGGCAACCATTATTGATCCATTTGTGGGAGTCCTCTGACATCTTTATGATTTTGTAGGTTGCATCATGGAAATTCTACCCCACTCAAGATGATGTCCCAGAAGAGATTGATAGGAAAATCTGCTTCAAGATATATCAGTTTATTCCCACATTGTCTGGATCTGATAAACCCTTATGCCTTTTTGGGATCAAATGACCACCATTGACTTTTGCTGTGGTGCCAGCTAGTTTGCATTGCTGCAAAATGGAAGCAGTTTGCACATAATAAAAATGCCATCTATGAACCAGTAAAACATAATTATCTGTGCAAGCTCTTCCCTTTATGATTTGCAGTTAATCTAGCAGCAGCTCATAGTGATTAGGACTTGAGTTTTCTAGAAACCCCACATGTGCAGCTTTCTAAGTATAATCTCAACATCCAATGCCTACCCATTCATTTTTCTTTTCTTTAAATAAATAAATACCATCCAGAGGCTTTTCTAGGCCTTAGAATATCATGGTGTGAGCAAGACAGATATGATCCCTAATCTTTATGGTACTTAGGGAGGGATGTATTTTTTTGCTGTTTACCAAGTATCAACACCATAAAGATAATTTTTGAAAAGCTTTTTCTTTATTTGTGCAAATTTGCTTTCTTAACATGAACCCAATGTTCATGTTTCTTAATGCAAGTAAAAGGTAATTGTTTTTAGCTGCTTTAAGCCTATGAGATGGAATATTCTAATGTTGTTACATACAATGTTTTTAAAGAATAGTTAATGGGAAATAGCTCAGGACATTATGCTAAATGAAAAAGGCTGTATACAATCTTAACATATCATATGGTCTCAGTTTTATTTTATCTATAGCTATAAAATATAAATAGATATCTAACTAGATTGTAAAATAAATACATAGATAAGAGTCTGGGTGAAAGTACAGAAAAATGTTTATAACTATAATATGTGAATATGGTCACAGTTATTACTATGTATTATATAGTACTTAATTACTTTTCTCTCTAACCTATTCTGTATTTTTCCTATTTTCAAAAATACATGTAGTACTTTTATATCAGTGGAAAATCTCATTAAAATAAACCCTAGATCAAATCCCTATGAAACAGATATTTTATTGCCAGAGATACTCTCACAAAACATCTTGAGGTTTTTTTGTTTTGTTTTTGTAACGGGGAAAAGAGTGGCAGATAATTCTCCTGTCTCCTGTTACTCATATTCTAAGTGCTTTACTTCCCTTCTTGAAGTCACCCTGCCTTTTGCTTATTTCTTCCCAGTTCTTCTCATTATTTAGTTGAATTACTGACATATGGGAGAAATTACTGAGTTTCAGGTATAAGCTGACTTACCTATGTATAGCACGTCTACTTAAGTCTCAGCCTAGGCCAGGACTTAAATATGTTAAAAGTGGTGAAATGAAGTGAAGATGTGTGTGATGTGAAGATGCTTTTGGAGTGTCTTTGGAGATATCCAGTGACATCACTGGATACCAGTGATTCACTGTTCACCCTGGAGGAGGGAGCAAGAAGACTGGTAGAGGATTCTGGGATACCATTCAGTAAAAAGATAGGGCCTCAACAGGAGTTCTGCATCTAGGCATCTGGTGTGGTGTTGTCTTATGAGGTCTGCATCTCTCTCTCTCTCTCCCCCTCTCCCTCTCTCTCTCTCTCTCTCTATATATATATATATATATATATATATGTATATATACACACACACATACATATACATATATGTGTGTGTGTATACACACACACTATATATATATATACACACACACACTATATATATATATATATATACACACACACACATATATCTATACTACAAGTATTTTTGATACTCAGCAAATCATATCTCTTATACATACTTTCCCTCCAAAATGAATGTAGATGTTGTGATAACAGACAAAGTTGACTCATTCGTTGGCATCATCATCAATTCACTTATAAAATATATTGGCTTTCCCAATGTCCTTCATAACACTGCTACTGAGGATAATGCGCCTAAGCTTTTTGGGCATTTAGTAATGTCAGGCTGTATGTGAACATCATCATTGTATGTTAACTTATGAAATTTTCTTTGTCATAGGAATTGGTGTCTTTATCCTTGGAAAATTGAGAACTACTTGTTAAGAGCATCTAGTTTAAAATCTATCACCCAAAAGTGTTGGAGGCAGTGGAGTGTCATGGTTAAGAGCATGTATCCACATGGAGATGGATCACGGGTGAATTGGTGGTGGGCTACCCAAGGGGAATGCAAAATGTAAAAGATATAAATAACAATAAAATATATATTAAAAAAAAGAGCATGTATCCTGGGATCAGAAGGACTTTTTTTTGGCTGTGGGAGTCTGAGAAAGTTATTTAGCATTCCCTGCTTCTGTTCCTTCTCCATTTGTAAAACAGAAATTATCATTACAAGATTAAGGTTAAAGGACACAGGCAAAATCCTCAACAGTGCCTGGTGAATAGAGAAGACTCCATAATGACACCTGTTCGGGAATGAGTTTATAGTCAGGGACCAGTTAATTTGAAAGAACAGCAGTGAGTAGCAGTTGCTTCTCCATATGTGATTTTTGTCAAGGTGAGTCTTTGATTAATTAATTAATTAATTAATTTCTATCTTCTACATTATTGTGTATTCCCTATTACCAAGCACCAATTCACCCATGAACCGTCACCATAGTCCCTTGTGCTCTTCTCTTCCCTGTTTTTAAACCTTATTCTCTCCCTCCCTTGCTGAATGTCTCTCACAAATTTTATCTCCTTTTGTTCTAGGTATGAAGACTCAACTTGAAGGGAAAGGATACAAGTTGAGTCTTTATACCTAGAAAAAAAGGAGATATATTTGTCCAAGATTTGAAATCTTTTAAATCTTGTTCAAGCTAAAATTTGATTAGAAGAAAGGAGATAAAATTTAAGAGCTCAATTCAAGAAACTTAGGCAGAGAACATGGGGTACCATTGTCTCTCTTACCAGCTATTGATTCTCCTGACCCATGGGATTTGTTGCTCAATGCTCTCCTTTGGGAACACAAGTGGATTTGTTTTTATAAGTGGGTGTTTTCTTTGCCTTTGAGTCTTGTTCCTGGCATCTCTTGCATCTGGCCTTGTGACCTGATCGTAATTTTGGTGGCTGTGCCCACAGCTGGCAAGACTGTTGTTATTTTAGTGCCTTTAAATAGTCTGAACCACAGCTCTTGGATACCAAGAATCAACATTATAAAAGATAATGGGCCCTAATGATGTGGGTTGTTAGGTGGTTAGCTGAGTTACAGAGGGTCTTGTTACTGGGCAAGAGTTTGGACAAACATTAATGAGATGCTGGAGTAATAGGGGTCCTACTCAGAATGCAGTGTACTTCAATGACAAGTTGTAAAATGATATTTCCCTTTTCTTTTTTTTTTTTAAAGATTTATTTTATTTTTGCATACAAGCTGGGGTACAGGCCAGCGGCGTGGGGCAGCGAGAGGGTTCACCAGAGACAGAGCGGGGAGCAGAACAGGCAGATCGACGGAAACACGCTGCTGAGGGGAGCAGTGGGAGAGGCAGGAGAGGTCTGTCGCACCATGTGGGAATCTCCGTGGCCAGGTGTCGAACTCGCGTCGCACTGCTGACAGCTCCACAGCACAGTGCTTAACCCGCTGTGCCACCAGAGAGGCCTGATATTTCCCTTTTCTAAGAGAGAAACCTGGACTTGGGGATAACAATTTGGAGAGGGACTTAATGAGGAAAATTGCCATAGTATTTGTAAGTTTTGTTGTACACGTCATGGAACATTGGCATCTGCTTGCTCTGATAAAATATTTGGTTGTCCTGACTTGAAAAATAAAATCTGAGGGCAGAAGAAATCGGTTACCATATCCCCTGCTAATTTCTTTGATAAAGGAGATGTTGATGCCCGAGTGGCAAGGATCGGGGCTGGACATTTTGTTGTTGTTCAAAGAAATGGGAACTCTATACAAGGCAAACAGTTATATTAGGAGAAGGCAGGGTTTTATAATGTTAAAAGTTTACATAAAAATGCTTTTGAACAAACAGGATTTAAAAGCAACATGAATCCAACTATTGGCTTCAAACTAAGACACAGACACATACACAAACACGCACACACACGTCATTGAAAAACTTTTGCTGAGTATAATGGCTTTGTTGGGGGCAGTGTTATGCTTTATTGATGTAGCTATGAATCTTTTTTTAATGCTTTCTAAATATTCATCTAATTCATGGGATACGTCACATCAAAAACTCCAGGGCTACTAATTGTGAGTGTTTGCATGTCTCTTTATAAAAATGAGACTTTAAACAGAGTCAGCAGAGCAAAAGGAAAACTAAATCATGCATTCAATTGACAAGTATGTTTTGAATGTCTGCAATGTGCCAGGTGCCCCATGTGGAAGTGCCCTGGTGTGAGCAAGGCAGAAAACCTCTGCCCTCTTGGAACCTAGAACCTCCTGATTGATACCCTCAGGGTTGTGTTGTGTTTCCCCAAGGCAGTGAAAAATATCTCCCAATCAGGTCCTTCACACAAGGAGGTTTTTTGGGTCAGTTTATGAGTTTAGTGCACGATGACATTTACTTAGTGCTTATCTATGCCATTATAAATATTGCAATTCCTGTTCCCAAGGTTTCAATTTGCCCTTTTATTTTCTGTTTTTCATATGCTGCTTTTTGGGAGAATAATCATGAAATAATTGGGGCGATTCAGGGAATGCGCAACCCCTTTCTGTGATAAACACATTATATATAGGGGAATGTGCCTTTTACCATATTTGGAAAGTTTTCAGTTGGTGCTTTCTTAAGTCATTTAGAAAATGTCTTGATGCAGATTTTAAAGAAATCGTTGTAAAATTATGTCTAATTAGATGATATACCAACTTGATAATTGGGTTTCTTTTAAGTAGGAAATAATTCTTCCTTTTATCCTAGTTAAGATGAGTAGGACTAAATTGTATGCCTGCTGAACCAGAGGTCAGAACTACAAAGGTGGTCAGAAAAATTTGGCCTCCCCCAGCCTCCACTGATCACTCTTAGAGTTACTTTAAGGTCAGAGGCTCTCAGGCCACTATGCTCCTCCGAGGTACTTAATGAAGGTTTAATCAAGTCAAGATGGAAATGCTAGGTGATCCTATTCTTGGACTTTTGGGCTCTGATAAGCTGATAATGGGCAGAAATATTTTCCCAAAGAGGTTTACAAAGGAACTTCTACATTATCTTTCAGGAAGTAGGAGCCCAGGTTGTAATATCAACTTTTCTTTTGTTCAACTTATCTTCAGAATTCTCTGTCATAGTTGCCAACTGCCCTTTGTCGTAGATGACATTGCAATTGCATGAGTGTTTCTCAGATTAAGACTTTTCTGGAGGATTTATACAGTCATCATAATCAGATTTGGTAATTTAAATTTATCTGTATGGCTATTTATAAAGGTGTATTACATGTTTTGGATAATTAAGAGAAAATGATTTTCATCCTCCAAATGAGTCATTTTTATGTCCCACTAAATGCACTGCAATGCATGGATAAAGTAACTTGAAGTTTTCAAATCCCAAAAGGAGTTTTCACTTAAGGACATTCATAGTTACATGTGAAGGACATGACTGCAGACTTTGGGTACTGCCATCAACTGGCTAACTTCCTTTCCTTCCCTTTTCTTTTCCCCTTCCCTCTCTTCCTTCTTTCCTTTGATAAATTATGGTCTATTCATGTGCTTTTCAAAAAATTGTTGTTGAATTACCATTGTTGTACATCTTTGCCAGTGTTTGGACAGTATAGGATTTCCCTCCTCAGGTGAAGTCACCGAAGCTCTCCCACCAACAAAGCACCCGCAAATCCATCTCCATAGTCCAGTGTTACCAATAACTCTCTGCTCTACTTCGATGGCCTGGGATATTCTGTTTAATCCTGGGATACAGAGATGGTAAAGCCAGTGTTCTGATCACTATTTGGATCCAGGGAGTAGATGAAATTATGTTTTTGCAATTTGATTCTGAGTTAATGGCAACATTTACTTCTTGTGTAACCAAGCATGTTAATAAAGCATCCTTTCTGAGAATGGTCCAGAGGACACACTTCCAAAAGCAAGGAGGAATTTTCTAGAAATATATATTAAGTATTTATGCTCCTTGTTTTGTAAAGACATTACTTCATGAGAACTAATTTATTGTGAATAAGAGCCTATTCTTAACTTTTATTCTTAGCTGATAGCAAAAAGTATGCATCTTTGGTATTTTTAAAGAAGTCACTTAATTTTGCTTTCTACTGATGGTGTAGACTTTTAGAGACACTGAACCAAATGGCTTTGCTCTACTGTCTTCCCCGCTGGCTGGCTGCCTGTGTATAGACAGATAACTGTGGCGTGTTGAGGGTGTATGCTCAGCTAGGGTTGTGTTTAGGAGAAGTCTAGATTTGCTTAAAGTTCTCTCTTAGTGATTCTACTCTTAGTTTCTTAAAAGGAAAAGAAAATTAAGGAAAAATTCTTGGGCCATGTTGATTTCTCAGATTCCTGGAATGATTTTTGGCTTACATATTTATTCTCAAGATGAGTAGCCTGACTCCAAAATGAGTAGACTGACCCCCCCCCCCCAAATGACTCCATCTTGTGTTTTGTAAGTGAAAAAAAAAATGAATGTGAGAATTTTTATATCTTTCATTTGCTTCTAAAAAGTAAACTGAAAGAAATCTGTACCTGGCACAGAAGGGCCATAGAAGAAATGGTATACTGTTTGCTTGGTACGTGGGATATGGTTTCCTGGATTTAATTCTTTGTTTTTTTAAAGATTTATTTATTTATGCATACAAGCTGGGGTACAGGCCAGAGGCATGGGGCAGCGAGAGGGTTCCCCAGAGACAGTGGGGAGCAGAACAGGCAGATCGACGGAAATACACTGCTGAGGGGAGCAGCAGGTGAGGCAGGAGAAGTCTGCTGCACCATGTGGGAATCTCCCCCGCTGGGCATCGAACTTGTGTTGCTGCTGCCGGCAGCTCCACAGTGCAGCGCCTAACCGCTGCGCCACCAGGGAGGCCCTGGATTTAATTCTTAAGGGATCCGACAAAGGTTTCATGAGGAGAGCAGAGCCTGATGTTAGGGAGGCGGGAGAGGTGGTGGGATGAGGACAGAAGGGAAAACTAGCCAGAAGGACTGAGGTGAGTTCTGGCTGGAGGATGAGCTGCAAGAGGAGTGATGGAGCCCTGACAAATTCAGGGTCTGAGGGTTGCTGACAGAGGGGGGTAACCTGAGTGAGGCTCTCAGCACAGTGTCTGCAGCAGTTTGTGCTCATTAAGTGGCTCCTTGAAAAGAAAAGGCACTGCAACAGCGCTGTTTACAATGGCCAGGACATGGGAACAGCCAGAGTGCCCGCTGCTTGAGGACTGGATCATGAACATGTGGTAGAGACACACAGTGAAATTATTCAGCCAGAAGGAAGGAGGAAATGCTGCCATTTATAGCAAAAATGAAAAGGCTCAAGGGAATTATGTGTAGTAAAGCAAGTCAGAATGAAAAAAAAGACAAATATAGTACATTTACATAGCGGGTGATTTGACAGAAGTAAAATACTTATAAAAATGAGAGGACATTAGTAAATAATATGGGGGATCTGAAGTTAAGTGGGGGAGAAGGGTCAGGGCATGGTGATGGGGCAAAAAGTCGCCCTTAAGCAAAATCAAGGTGGAAAAATAAAAAGCTGCTTCCAGAAATGTGTTAGTAAATGTTTAAAAACCGATTCTGAGAGGGAGGGAAACCCATGATTTGCAGAGCTGGCGGCTTTCTGTGGTGTAATAATAATTCCCACGGTGGCTGATTTCAGGCAATGCATGTGATGTCTTTGAACTCAGATTGGGGATAGATGTAGAACCATTCTCCAAAGCCAGTAGACTCCCAAGCCACTGCCTGCTGCAGTCTTGTAATGCCTGAGGTCCTTGCAGCCCCTCTTTTATATCTGTGGAGTTTTCACCCCAAGTCACCTGGCCAAAGCAACAGAAAGTTAACTCAGTGACTGAAAGACAAGTGGTGTTAATGTGAGGTCTGTTACATTGGAATATTGAAAATAATTGCTAGGCTCTGGGACATGAATTTTGCTTGGGGTAATTTCTAGACTTACATCTTTGGCTAAGAGCCACTTGGAGTATTAAACATGCAGATGGGAACACATTTTGATTCACTGCAGGGTGAGGGTGGCCCTGGTGGGAGGAGCTGACTAATATGAGTTACTTGTTAGAGCTGGGAGGAGAGTTAGAACTGAGAGGCAAGATATTTTTGTTATTATTTTTTTCTTTCTGGTGAGGGTTTGAGTAGGCAAAATGTGTAGGGAAAGAAGTTAAGAGAACAGTCCAGGATTCTGTGTGGTGGAGGAGAGTAGAAGATGAGGACAGACCAGTCCTTAAGCCTGTCCTCAGTGGGGTTTCGTGGGGCTGGGGGAAGAGGTGTGATGGTGAGGAAGCCCCAGTTTACAGCTGTTCACCCAGTGTTCTGACTTTGGTTCTGAGTGAAGTATATGCTTTTTAGTCTTGAGAGTTAATGAGAGGACATTAATGAATAATATGGGGGATCTGAAGTTAAGTGGGGGGAAAAGGGTCACAATAACCTTGAGAGTTAAATACTCAAATCCACTCAGTTCCTCAAGCTGGAAACTCAGGAATTATTCTGGATTCTTCCTGTGACCCACTGCGTCCTGTTTTTTTTAAGATTTATTTATTTGTGGATACAAGCTGGGGTGCAGGGCAGAGGCGTGGGGTGGTGAGAGGGTTCACCAGAGACAGAGTGGGGAGCAGAACAGGCAGATTGACCTAAATACACTGCTGAGGGGAGCAGCGGGCGAGGCAGGAGAGGTCTGCTGCGCCATGTGGGAATCTCCCCGGCCGGGCATCGAACTCGCAGTGCAGCTGCTGACACTTCACAGCAATGTGCCCAACCTGTTGAGCCACCAGGGAGGCCCCACTACATCCTATTTATAACAAAGTCCTGATGATTATATCTCCAATGATATTGCAAAGGCATTTGACTCCTCTCCATGACCCTAACTAATTGTTGGTCTTGATCACTATCATCATCATCATCCATTTCTTATCTAGTCTACTGGTCAACAGGCCCATTCTGGGGACCACTGGCCTATCTAGTTCACTGGTCGTTTAGTCTACAGCTCTTCCTTTATCCATTCTCCACATGACAGCCGAAATGATGGTCTTGGAAGTATGTATTATATGTGATTCTGTTCAAGTACCTTCGAAGGCTCTCTATTATCTTTAGGGTGAAATCCAAACTCCTTTCATGATCGAACCCTTATTTACCATGCCCTCTTGCTTTCAAAGTTCCAGAGCACTGATCAGTTTTTCAAACATCCAGTATCTTTCCATAGCCTTTGTCTAAAACCCAGTTTCTTCTACCTCTTGTCCTCTCATTGGGTTTTTGTCATCCTTGAAGTCTCCATTTAAATACCATCTCTTAAGAGGAGACTTCTCTGCCCTTATAATCTAAGCTGGCCTTTCCCTTTCCCTGACATGCTCTGTCTCAGCCTGCTGTTTCCTTCGTAGTATTCCTTATTTGATTTTTAAAATTTGCTTCCTCCATTTTAGTTGCTTTGCCCATTAGACCATGGGTGGGTACCATGTCCCTCTTGTTTGCTATGGTTTCTTAAACCCCTCACACAGTGCCTGTAGATGTTTAATAATACCTTGTGAATGCATAAAGAAATGGAGCTGTAGTCCAAGCTCACTGGGCTTTTATGCTGTTGCCCCTTCTGTCTAGTGAGCTCCCAAGCTACTCTGCATCTTCTCCCACCCCTTTCTGTTGTGGATAGGATGATGTGAATAGGCGGTAGGGAGCAGGCCAATGGTATCGTTATAATAGGTTCAGTCCAGGATTACCCCCTGACGCTAAGTATCACTCATTTGCAGGTAATTCCCAAATCTGGGTCCCTCTTTACCTCTAGTCTATGTTTCCAGTGCCTACGGTGCATCTTCGATGGAGCCTCAGGTATGTCAAACACAACCTGGACAAAACTGAATTTATCAAATTCCCTGTTTCTCTTTCTGTGTTCCTCATCGCAACAACTTTACTCAGCTGTCCAAGTCAGAAACCTGTATATTGTCCTTAGGGAATTTTTCTTATTTCCAAACCAGTCATCAAAACCTACCAGTTTGGACGTCTGAATATCCTCTGACACATAGCACCTTTTCTCCACCCACCATCTCTGCCATAGCCCAGGCTACTGTCTTTTCTGACTTGTTGCTGCTGCAGCGCCCCCTTCAGTCTCTCTGCGTCCTGCCAGGCCAGCTCTAGTATATCTCAAGGCATCCATCTGAAATGCCCATCTGACCTTGTTGTGCTCTTCTTGAACCCACGGTTACTGAGTGGGGATTTATTTATTTATTTTTTATTTTTTTAAGATTTATTTATGCATACAAGCTGGGGTGTAGGCCGGAGGTCTGGGGTGGTAAGAGGATTCACCAGAGACAGAGTGGGGAGCAGAATAGGCGGATCTCCTGAAATACACTGCTGAGGGGAGCAGCGGGAGAGGCAGGAGAGGTCTGCTGTGCCATGTGGCAATCTCTCTGGCCGGCATCAAACTCGCATCTCCACTGTCGACAGCTCCACAGTGCAGCGCTTAACCGCTGCGCCACGGAGGCCCAACACCCACTAATTTTTTGAGGGAAGGAATCTCTTGGCTCTTAGGATCAGTATTTTTTTTTTAACCGCATGCCCCCTTCTCCTGGAGCTGCATATAGGCTACTGTCTTCGCAAACCACACCTTGTCAGATGCAGTTCAAGGCCTGAGCCCTCTACTCCAAACTGGGTGACCTCACGTGAGCTCCTTAATCTCCAGATCACATTTTAAAATCAAAATAATACCAGCTACCTTGTAAGGATTAGAGAGGTTGGCATGGGGCTTGGTCTGGAGTAGGGGTTCAGTAAACAGCAACTGTTGTTATGTTTCTGGACATGTCTGCTCACTCTCCGTTTAGGCCTCCTCTGCTCGAAGCCTCTCTGTGGTACAGGCTGCCATGCCTTCAGTTATTGAAATACCTGTCTGCCTTGAACTTCCTGGCCTCTAGTTATGCCTGCTTCATTCTCACTGAGCTTAGTTTAGATCCTGTGATCCCTAAACCCCAAAACTAAGTTTGAGCCCCTCAGCCTGGCATGTAAGACTCCTGAGAGACGGCTACCCCTTCACCTCTCCTGTGTCCATCCTTTTTCTTCTGTCCCAGGGTAAATCCTGTGGGGTATCTTCTTCTTGTGCCCATTCCTGCCTCCTCCCAGGATGCATGTCCTCTTTCCAGCTCCCTGCTTTTCCTGTTTTGCCTTGTCTTAATGCCCTCTGAACTCCAGAAGCTCAAGAGGATACTAGCTTTCAATTGGTTCCCACTTGTAAGTAGAAGTTAAATGGCCAGCCTTTACTAAACTGTGTTCCAGTACTCTTCTAGGCATCTTTGTATACTGGCTGTAGAACTGTTAACTCATTTCCCCCCATACTAAATGGAGTAGATGCAGTTATTGTCCTTATTTATAGATGAAGCAGTGAGGCACAGAGAGGACTAGCACCCTCTGAGGTTTTGCAGCTGGTTAGTGGCAGATCCTTCTGTAAATCAGTTGTCCAAATGTGAGTTATTATCGTTCCATGTTTGATAGAGGGAGGGGACTACTGTTCTAGAGATGTGAACAAAAATTCTAAAATCTCAAAAGAAGCTTTATTTTTCAGTCACAATCTTTAGGGATCTCTTTCTGACAGCATCAATAATTTTATTATTCAGCTTCATACCTGAAAGGGAGTTGCCTGGCTAATGTATCACATTCATGCTTAAGATGAGTCATTTTGTTGCCAAATGCGCTAGTGCCACCTGTCTCCATGCTTTGGCTTGTAGTTGTTGTCACCTAGGTCAGTCCTTTCGCTTCAGATTTCCACTAATTTAAATAAAATAACAAGGTAAAATCAGTAAAACATTCCAGATTGGCACAGAATCTGCTGGAAATCTAGATGGTGAGGGTTTTGAGATGATTCCTAAACCTTGGCATATAAACAGCATCCATAGGTTTTTTAAAAAAAAATTTTTAACCATCTGAAATCCTAAAGCTTTGATTCAGTGCATAGATGATGGCTTAAAAGGTCTATTTCATTGGTGTTCGAAAGCCAAATGTTTGCAAATCCCACAGGGAAAGCCAAGGACCACATATGGGTAGGACACTTCTCTGGGGCACTTGGTCCTGGGTTCATTCCCATGAGACTCCTATCTTGTCCCACCCATTATGGTCACATGGTTTCTGATTCAGGGACATCTTCATTTAATGCAGTAAGCCCAAACCTGCTGAAATAAGCAAACCAATGTTTGACTGCTTGAGAAGATGAATAAAGATGGACAATGCACTCTCAGACTTCATGTGGGATGGGCCATTCTTGGCACCAGATTTTAGAAAGGAGATCAGAAGCTGGAGGTTGTCCAGAGAAAGATCAAGAGGAGGGTTCTTCTTTGGACTCTTGTGTTCTTCAGGAAGAACCTGGAGATATTTCAAATAGAAAAAAACCCTTCGGAGAGAGAGGTAGCTGGCTTCCCCACCTTGGCGTGCCATCTGTGAAGGGTGAGCGACAAGAGCTTGGCTGAATTTTTGGGGAACAGTGGTGGGTCCATCACTCATCTTCATTTCTCAGTGGTCTGGTCTTATACTGCTCCATTTTCCTCTCTGAGACTTAGGTTTCAAACTGAAAATGAGGTAAGTTTGGTGCTTGCCTGTCAAGTTTGCTGTGAGAATTACACGAGATATTTTATCTCAAGTTACTTAGCACAGTGGCACAGGGTAAGGCCTCAGTGAATGACCGGTGTGGTGGTATTATTAAATGCTGTGTAATGAATTATCAAGATGGAGGAAAGTTAGAAGGGGCCTATTTGTTTAACATGTATAAGGAGAGAACCTTCCAGATAACAGAGTTGCTTTGTGGACTTGTGACTGTCTGAATCTGACATCGTTCAAGCTTCAACTCAGTGACCCACATCAGGGAGATGAAGCGATTCACCCTGCGAGTAAGGGCGGCACCAGCTCATTCCTGTGGCGCTTTCCAATGCCATGAACCCTCAGTATTTTACACTACAAGATTTCATTATAGATGGGTTTTGAAAGGAAAACCTGTGGCAAAAGAAGTCACGCCTTTTCTGTAGAAATGTCACCACCACCAACCACAATTCCTTCACGGTCTAAAGTGTGGTACGTGCCTCTAGCCAGGGGTGCCATCTGCGTAGGAGCCGCCCTCTGCTCCTGCGATGTGCAGCCATCTGGACCGTGGGGGTGTGCAAGGAACACGCTGTTGATTCATATGCCATCCCCTGCTGGCATCTCTAAAATGGGCCCTCTGGCTGGGGCTGTGAAACAGCCGGGCCTTCCTGCTCCCACACATCCTGCAAGTACTCGAGAGAGAAAGAAACACGGTGAAAGCATAGAAAGACCCAGCAAGAGGCAATGATGGTGTATCGCCTGAGGGAATCTGGACAGAAAGCCAGTGACTTTCTTCACTCTAGTTTTAGAATCTGGGCCTAGGATCCCCGGGACAAAGGTTCTTAAATGGTGTTCTGAAGAGCCTTGGATTTCTAGAAGTTACCTCAGGGATCTCAGAAATTGAGTGGGTGGGTCTTTCAGTCCGTCCCACCCCATCAGTTATAATGCATCTGTTTTTTCTACTTCTTGGTTCCTTCTGTGGGTCTTTGCATGGCTCACTTCTGCTCAACCTTTATGTCTTGGTTTGAATGTCACCCACTCTGTGAAACCTTCCTTAACCACGATATTATAAGGGAGGTTGTAGGGTAAGTGAGAACTGTCAGGTTTTTCCGCCCTCCCCCTCAATGATGGAACTCTGAGGCCTATACGCATGCCTAATGGTGGGCACCTAATGGTGGGCATGTGTGAGTGGGCACACTTGGGCCAGAAACTGGACTTACAAGCAGAGGAAACAGCAACAGCAGCAGCAAAAGTGGCAGGGAAAAGAGCGTGGAGCAGAGGACTGTTTAGGGTGTAGCAAAGGCCATGAGACGCCACCAGAGAGCCCAAGAGAGTGAAGATTCACTGGGGGCTGGGAGGCTTGCCAGCCTCCTGGCCTCCCGGCCACCCTACCTGCCTTGTACCTGGTTGCCTCCCTACAAGAGACCATTGAAAAGCATAAAAAGCCACTGAGGGCTCTGGAACTCCTCTCTTCCCTTTAGACCCATTTGTGCAGTTACATGGAGAACCTGTGCTCCATAGACAACCTGTGCTTCCCTGGTGTCTTCCTGCCTTTTACAGAGGTGATAGCAGGTATAGCGCCGGCAGGGCACCGGGCAGGTTTTCTATGACCCGGGCAGATGGCTAAGGGAGTCCTGGAGCTCTCAGTGGATATTTCAGGCTTTTAATGATCTTTCTACACCATTTGTAGTGAGACAACCAGGTGCAGGGCAGGCAGGGAAGCTGGCAGGCTCCCAGCGAATCCTCACTCTTTCTGGGCTCTCTGGCATTCTCTCGTGGTCTCTCTGCTGGTTTCTACTGCACTCTGCTACATGGTCTTCTGCCAGCACTCTGTACTCTGCTGCTGCATTCTGTGATGCCACCCTTATATGCTCAGTCTCTGACCTAGGTAGAGAGACTAGGGCGTGTCACATAGTCACGCCCACACCACACTCCAGGTGTCTGCCATCGGGCACGAGTGTAAGACCATGGTGTCGATCATTGATGCTAATGGCAGGAGGGCGGAAAAAAACCTGACAACTTCCATTTACCCTACAGCAGGAAAAAGTAAAGTGCTTTAATAATACAGTTCAGAGCTGGAACATCAGAAATTTGACCATCGTTCAGCAGCCAACTTTATGTCGATCAGACAGTCCCCTACCCATTATCTCCATTTCGGCATCCATCTAGTGCTAGCGCCTGTATAGCACTTACAGTCTGTACAAATTTGTAACATTTCAGCTTGTTTCTTTGCATATTTGCATATTTGTATACCTCGCTACTAGCGAGTAAGTCTCCGGCTGGCAGGGATCGCTCTGCCTTCCTTCCACCCTATTTGAAGGACACATCCCGTTGTCCAAATCAGTTTTCAATTTTACAGTGTTTGTGTGATGTAGAATTTTGTTTGGGAATAAAACAAATATATTCTGCCAAAGCAGACGTTTTAAGGCCACTTATCTAGAATAAGAGAAATGGACCTCAACCCTATTCACTCCCTAGTGATTCAGACCAAATCTGGAGTTCTGTGTATATATAACCTCTGAATCATTAACTGTTGCAAATGCTAATTTTGCCTCACTCAGACCACCTGGCACACTGCTTACTGGGCAGAAGAGCCCATCTTTCAGTGCTGAGATGCTGTTGCCAATGGCTTGCACCTGTGATCTCTACTGGAGGTGTGTCTTTATGTCACTTAGTTGCTAAACTTCCTCCCGAAGTGCCCAGGCAGGCTGCCCCCAGGCAGTGACTGACTAGAGCAAGAGTATAGAGGCCTGGCGCCTTGCCTCAAGGGAGACAGATGCTGCAGCTTAGTTTTCTTCCTAGAGCTCCCTGCAGCTCAAGCTCAGACCAGAATCCCTAAAAAAACATCTTTGCTTAACTTCCTTCTTTATGTGGTTTCCTTCCCTTCTGTATGGCCCCCCTATGAGCCCTCTCTTAACAAAACACTTGCATAAAGGTCTGTGTCTCTGCTTCTGCCTTGCAGGAATCTGATTCAGGAAAGTGAGCTGGGTGTTGCCACCGTGCACATAAGGAACAGGAACAGATTAGGACTCTAATAAGAAGGATTTTCAGACCCGGAAGTTATCATTATGGAGAGGAATCTGATTTGTTCTTTTGTTCCTGAATGAGTAGAACAAGCTTATACTTGCAGAAGCTTCAGGGGCATGTATTTTACCTCCGTCTAGAAAGAATTATCTAATAGGGGTGTCCAAATGTTGGTGAAAGATTAACTACCCAATTTTATTTCTCCATTGGTTTCATCACAAATCACCATACATTTAGCAACTTAAAGGAACACAAATTTATTATCTCACAAACGGAAGTCCTGCTAATGTATAGCTCAGGTCATCCTTGGTTTGGAGTCTCATAAGGCTTTCTGAGGGCCTTGAGGTCAATATGCTTCCAAGCTCATTTAGATTGTTGACCACATCTAGTCCTGTATTTGTAGGACTAAGGTCCTCGTTTCCTTGTTGAGTGTTAGCTGGGGACTGTCCTTATTCCCCTTTGGTCCTGAGATAAGTCCCCATGTCTCAGAACCAGCAATGGCACCTTGAATCCTTCTCACATGTAGGATCTCTCTGATTTTCTCATCTGCTGCATCTCTCTTCTGTCTCCAGCTGGAGCAAGTTCTGATCTCTTAAGAGTTTATGGGACTAGATTGGGCACACCTAGGTTACCCAGGATAATCTCCCCAGCTTAGCATATTTAACCTTAATTACATGTGCAAAGTACTTTTTGCCAGGTAATGTATCAGATTCACAGGTTTTAGGGATAGGATTGTACATTTTTGCCAGGGACTCTTATTCTGTTTATAGTCTTTGACCCCCAAAGAGTCACATTCTCCCAAATAGAAAATACCCTCATCTTAACCAAAGGTCTTATCCCATTGCTGTATTAATTCAAAATCCCAAATCTCATCAGGTCAAAAGTACCATCATCTACCCCATCTAAATCTTGTATAGATAAGGATCTGGGTATAATCTATTAAATATAACTCCTGAGGCACAATTACTCTCCATCAGTGGGTCTAGAAACTAAAGATCTACTCCCAACAATGAAACAGGCAGAGCCTAGGATAACAGTTACAGAGACATTCCCATTCAAACAGGGGAGACGTGGAAGGAAAATGAAGCCATCAATTCAATGCAGCTTTGAAATCCTGCGGGGCAATTCCACTAGGGAATAATCCTCTGTGGTTCTTGACCCTACATTAAATGCCTATAGCATCAAGTTTTCTCAGGTACTCTCTGAGTATTAACTCGACCCAGTCTTGCCTATCTTCCAAGATTAGACAAGATCAGATGAATATAGGCTATGAGGAATGTTGCTGACAACAGCCAGTGCTATGCCATAGGAAACACAGTGGATGGAGTATTGACTCCTGAGTAGAAAGGACTTTGGATGGGAAGCTATCATTGTGGAAAAGATGGATCCTATTTTTTTTTAAGATTTATTTATTTATGCATACAATAACTGGGGTGTAGGCCAGAGGTGTGTCGGGGGTTGGTGAGAGGATTCACCAGAAACAGAGTGGGGAGCAGAACAGAGGATGGTGAGAGGATTCACCAGAGACAGAGTGGGGAGCAGAACAGGATCCTATTTGTTCTTTATATTCCCAAATGGGTGGAACAAAGGGAGTGCATATACTATTCAGGAAGTATCTCAGCTCAGAAAAGGAAGAGTCCAATAGAGTCCAGCAGCGAATGAGTGCTACAGAACAAAGATGGACTTCTCACATACAGTGTTCTCTGAGGTTTTCCAGAGCTCTCCTTCCTGATCAGGCCTGGATACTTGCTTCTTGTTCTCTCCCATAACATGTTGTTCTACTTGTGGGTTTCTATAAGGGAACTGAGAAACAAACCAGAAGTCAGATTTAGTGACCTGTTAAAATCCCAAATGTTTGCAAAGCATGAGGGAAGCACAAATAGCAATATAAACTGAATGTTATGTTAGTAATTAAGGGTGTGAACTTGGGTGTCGGGCACCTTAGTCACACTTTCATGTCTTTCTATTGCTATGATTTTGGGCATGTTATTTAATTCTCTTAGTCTCAATGTCTGCATCTTTCCCATGGGGGTGGAAACTGCTACCTGTGGGGATGCCATTCAGTCCAATAGGGGGTTAAATGTGATGCACAGAACTTGGCATCGGGAAGCATTCTGTATGTGGTGGCTGCTCTTATTATGGTCTGTATTCTAGTTATACTCTTGTCTTCCACTAGACAATCAAATTCCTTGAAACCTGGCATGGTGCTTTATTTATCTTGTTATCTCTCCATGGACTAATAGGCATTAGGAGCTCAGTAATTATTGAATCAAATGACTAATATTTATTGTTTTTTCTAGGACATTGCTAACATTAGGGGCTAAATATTTAGAACTCTGGCATCTCATTCTATTAATTTCTATAATCCCCATATGCATAGCTTCCAAAGGATCAAGATAAGTCTGTCAAAAAATCTTTAGTGCAGATTTGGTGAAAGGAGTAAATTATGCATTAAAACTAAGGGGAAATTAGTGTATGTTAAGATTCAGTTGTATGGTCTCAGGCTCCTAAATGTCCATTTTTTGGTGAAGACTAGAAAAAAAATTAACAGTTGGTTCATATCACTTTATGTATTGCCACAGAAGCTCTTTTCCTTTTTTTCCTTTTTCTTTAGAATTCAAAGCTTCTATGTAAGATCCTGTTTATGAGTTCCTACATATACATCTACATCTACATTGCATGTGACCTTAAACAGTCTGTCCCCTCTGTCACCTCCCAGCTCTGTATCATTCCTGCCACTCCAGTTACAATGGGCAGTTGTCTCTGCCTCTAACCCTCCAGGCTGGACATCTCCATTGAGAAACCGTTCACTAGAGTGTTAGCTCCATGAAGGCAGGGATGCTGTCCACGTGTGTCCACCTGACACCCAGGGGCCTTCAGTTAGTACGTCTTAGATTGAATTGGAACCACGCCTGACTGATCACAGCCCAGAAAGAGTGGGCAAGAAAGGCATCTGCTTGGCTGCGCTCTCTGAGATGCTTCCAGGAACACTAATAATCATTCAGGAGAAGAACTGATAATTAAAGTTTCAGTTATTGACAGTGTACTGTTTGGTGCCATTTAGTCAAGGAGTTTATGTTCTTATTTCGTTTCAAGACACCATCCTGAGGATGAGAGAAAATTCAGGAACTTGCCCAAGACCACACATTTGATGGGTGGAGAGGACAAGATCAGTCTAACTATAAAGGATAAGTTTTAAGACTTTATGAGCTTTACTTGTCAAATAATGAAGTTTTATTTTTAACTTTTTTGAATTAAAAAAAATTTTTACTGTTGCTCATTTTTAATTTTTCAAATTAATTTTATTATCTTATATAGGCAAAGAACGTGGCCTGTGTTACTCCGTCTTTTGAAATCCTTTTTTTTTTTTTTTTTTTGGTGTCTTGGTATGGGATCAGTCTTCTAAAATATCCATGAAATCTTAAAAAGGGCATCTGTAGGATTCAAAGTTCAGTGTAATTGTCCATTAATTCAGCCTTACTAATTAAATCATTCGACTATTTTAGGTTATTATTTTTTGTCAATGATTGAGAAGGATGGTGACAACACTATATATGACTTAAGGAAATAGGTTCACCCCTATTCTGGATGTATGTTACCAAAACAGGAGATAGGCTGTATTTGGCTTGTAGGATGCAGTTTGCTGACCTCTGTAGACAAAAGAAAATAAAATAGTGGCGGATTATTCCAAGCATAAGGAACAGAATGTGTCAGGAAGAAAATAATTTTTGTGACTTTAGAAGCATAAAGATATTTAAACCTGTTTTTCTTTTCTTTTTTTTAAATAATTTTTTAAATTTTTATTCATATCTTTTACATTATTGTGTATTCCCCATAGATTACCCACCACCGATTCACCCATGAATCATCACCATAGTCCCTTGTGCTCTTTTCTCCCCCATTTTGAGCCCTTTTCCTCCCCCTCCCTTGCTGAATGTCTCTTTCTTATTTGATTCTCCTATATTGCTGTTATAAGTAAAACCATTCAATATTTTTCTCTTTCTTTCTGGCTTATTTCGCTGAGCATAATCCCTTCTAGTTCCATCCATGTTGCTGCAAATTGCATGTGTTTATCTTTTTTTGAATGCTGAATAGTATTCCATTGTGTATATGTACCACATCTTCTTAATCCAATCATCTATCTTTTGGCATCTGGGTTGTTTCCATATCTTAGCTATTGTGAATAATGCTGCAGTAAACATATGGGTGCATGTATTTTTTTGGATTAATGTTTTTGTGTCCTTTGGGTAGATTCCCAGAAGTGTTATTACTGGGTCATATGGAAGCTCCATTTTTAGCAATTTGAGGAACCGCCATACAGCTTTCCATAGTGGTTGGACCAGTTTGCATTCCCACCAACAGTGTAGGAGTGTTCCTTTTTCTCCACACCCTTGCCAACATTTGTTGTTCCCTGTTTTTATAATACATGTCATTCTTGCTGGTGTAAGGTGGTATCTCATTGTGGTTTTTATTTGCATTTCCCTGATCATGAGGGATGTTGAACATTTTTTCATTTGCCTATTGGCTATTTGCTCTTCTTTGGAGAAGTGTCTTTAAGTTTTTCTGCCCATTTTTTGACTGGACTTTTTGCTTTGTTTTTGTTGAGTTGTGTGAGTTCTTTGTAGGTTTTTTATGATCAGTCCCTTGTCTGTTGTATGGAGTGCAGAAAATTTTTCCCTGTCAGTAGGCTGTTTCTTTGTTTTGGTTATGTCTCTTTTGCTGTACAGAAGCTTTTTTGTTTGATGTAAAATGGTGCTGGGAAAACTGGACGACTACATGCAGAAAAATGAAGCTAGACTGCTACCTCACACCATGCACGAAAACCAATTCAAAATGGATTAGAGACTTGGACATAAGACCTGAACCGTAAAATATATAGAAGAAAACATAGGCAAAACAATGACATACATGACATACATCTTAGTAACATTTTTAAGGACACATTCCCCCGAAGCAAAGATAGAGAAGGAAAAGATAAACAGCTTGGATTAAACCTGTTTATCATCTAGTAGAATTATCATCTCATTGTTTGTAGTGAAAATAAAAGAGTAGAAAACACTTATTTAAAATAGTCTTTAAAAATATGCTGTTGAAGTAAAAACCAAAATATAAAAGCTTTGTGTAGTATGAGCAGCTGGCATTTATGGGAGTTAAAAAACAATGTACTCTATAGTTGTCTTTATCCTATTGTGAGGAGACATATATGTAACAAAAGCACAAAAACATATATGAGAAAGATAGAGCTAATATATTCTTGTGCAACTAAGCTCTAGGACTTTTTCATCTTGCAAAATTGAACTTCTATCCCCGTTAAACAACAACATCCAGTTTCCCCCTATTTTAAGTTCCTGTCAGTCACCATTCTACTTTATGTTTCTAGCAGTTTGGCCACTGGAGGTACCTCATGTAGCAAAACAAGATCATAAAGTGACTCATCCATGTTGTAGTAGGTGTTAGAATTTCTTTCCTTTTCAGGGCTGAGTAATATTCCGATTATTTGTAGATCACATTTTTTTATCCACCTACATGTTGATGAACATTTCAGTTGCTTCCATCATTTGGCTATTGTGATAAAGCTGCCATGAACCTGGGTTACAAATCCAAAATAGTTTTGATAAACAGTGTAATCAGATAAATAGCACACTGCAAATACAGCAGCTTGAAATACTTCTCTCCTTTCATTCTCCCATAGCATATTCAAATCACCCCTTCACTCCCAATATCCACCCAAACTTCTCTAGTTCATGTTACATATGACCTATGTGGTGATAATTCTAGTGGTCAAGCCTCTGACTTCATCCTACTAACCTCTCAGCACCATTGATAAGAGTCATTCCTTAATCCTGGATTCATTTTCTTCTGGTCTCCAAGATGTCACACTCCTGATTATCATCCTACTTCACCGGCTGGTTCTTCATTAGCAGCTTCTTCCTCACTTTTCAGGCCCTTTAATGTTAATTTCCCCTGTGCTCAGTGCACTGACCATACCTTTCCTCTCTAGGCTCAGTCCCAACTTGATGTGACCTAGGCTTTGTGCTATAAGTGCTATCTACTCAACCACATTTGTAATTATAGCTCTTCTCTCAAATTCACACTTGATCTATTCAACCACCTACTCAGCATCTCCACTTGAATGTCTGATAGCATCACAATTTAATGCTTGTAAGACCAAGCTCTTGGTTCCTACAACTCCCCCTCTTCTCTCTAAGCTTCCCTAGCTTGGTATTCTGCCTCCAGTCTTCCTCTTGTCTGCATTGAAAGCCTTGCAGGCATCCATTATTTCTTCTTTTCTCTAGTCCCTAATCTATCAGGCAGTTATGCCAGCCTTACCTTCAAAACATACCCGAACTCAACTCTTTCTCAGTGCCTCCAATGTGCCACCCTGGGCCAAGGACCTGTCATCTTTTGTTGGTGTTATTTTAGTTGTCTCTTATTACTCCCTATGGTTCTGTCCTTGTCCTTACATCACCACCACCCCAAACTCAACCCATACTTCAGTGTAGCAGATGGAGTAGGTTTTAAGGAACATATATCCTATCATATGTTCAGAACCTTCCAGTAGTTTCCCTTATTTACCAGAGTAAAGCCACTGAACCTACAGTGGACTCCAAATAGAGGACCCATTTTCCAATCACTTTCCCCTCTTACCCCACCCCCACTACTGTTTTCTCATCCCTTATACAGCATAAGGCACTTATGTATTTGCCATTCCCCCACCTAGATTTATCCACAGCTGATTCTCTCATTCTCTTAAGATTGTTGTTCAAATGTCACCTTTCCATGAAGCTTTTCCTGACTATCATATTTAAAATTGCAATTGATACCCCATTCTCTAATATGCCCTGTTTTGCCTCCCTAACTTTCCTTTATAGCACTTATGACAAGTGTCTGTCCTACTGGAATCTAAAATAAAATACCTACGAGGGACAGGATATTTGTGTTTCATTCCCTGCTATATTTCCTTGCATGAAATTATATTTAAATATGTGAATCTGCCATATTTTAAGACTGACGTGAGTTTTTATTTGAGATTATAGTGTGACTTTCCTGTTAGTTTCTCTAGTTGGTTTTATTCCTTAAGACTGACCATTTAAAAATATGATTTCAAATCTTTGTCTCACTTCTCTGGAGTCTGAACAGGATTGGGATGGTGTCAACCGACAGAGCAGAGAAGTGATGCTATGACATTTCTGAGGTCAGGTAATAAAAGGTCATTCAGTCTATAGTTTATTGGCTGGAACATAAGCTCTGGGAATCTTTACACCTAAATGAGAAAGGTTGGATTATTCTCAGGCTGCCATGCTGTGAGGAAATACAAGCCACACAGAGATGCCATATATAGGTGCTCAGGTTGACAACTCAAGCTAATACCAATCTCATAAGCACCAGACATGTAAGTGATGAAGCCATCTTGGAAGTACATTCACCAGCTGCAAATTCCAGCATCATGGTATCATTGTTTAAAAACAAACCTTTCCTTCTCTACTCTTTATGAATTCCGGAGCATAATAAAATGTGATTTGAAACCACTAAATCTGGTGTGGTTTGCGACATAGCGGAAGATTGCCAGTACAGTAAGTAAATTACCTGTGGATTGGCAGTTTAAGTTTTACTTTGTTTGTCTATTTTTTGGTCAATCTACTGAAAAAGTATATGGTATATATGAATGGTATTGAATTAGGTTCATCTTGGAAGCTAATGCCCTTCCAGATTAATTTACTAGATCGCAGATTCTCACTCACTGCCAAGAAATGTTATCCTGACAAACCACTTGAGATTTTGTGCTCATAATTCTGGGTTCTTGGTATATTTCCATGTTGGTCACCTGGAGAAGCTGGCAGTTTTAGAACAGCCAATGTAGCTGTGAAATTATAGGGAAATATATAATCTGTGGATCAGTGTCACAATGAGATACATTAAATTTTGTGATACTGTCAATTATTTTCTTTTTTTCCTTCTAAGATTGAGAATGGTTGTGATTAGAAATACCAGGCAGAGATCAGCATTTCAGAGTTATCTGCCTATTAAAGATCTGAGTGTTTGCAGAGCTGAAAGGGCCCTTAGAAATTCACTTAGCAAGTGCCTTATCCTGCAGATGAGACGGGGGAGGGGGAGATCAGGCTCTCCACTAGAACCACAGGCTTCTGACTCCCAAAGCCCAGTGTGATGCTCTTTCCTCACGCTATGTCTTTTTTTAGCCTGTAGTCTGCCCCAAAATGAACTTTTGGGGTGCTGAGGCAGGTCATATGAACCAGCTAAAATGGTGCACATCCTTTTGTTTGTGTGTACTTTTGTGCCCATTTCTGGAGAGAATCTACGCCTTGTGTTGATTCTTACAGAGATTGGTGATCCACTGCGTGTGGATATCCAGTCATTTAAAAACTAGCAGAGTGAGTTCAGTCTTGTACTTCCCCATGCCTGTATCAAATCCTCCTGGGGACACTGCCTAGTTGTTTAAGATCAGTGCATAATGGGCGCTGCTTTCAGATGCTTGGGGAAAGTTGTAGCACTTAGCTGCCAACTCATCTTACTGCCTGTTTTGAAAATTTATCAAGTACTCACATTTTAAAATTGAATTTGTGATTCAAAAACAGTAAACAATAAAGGGCTAATTAGGCATTATTTCTCTTCTAGCCCTTGCAGATAAGTCTGGGAGATCAGGGATCTCTACAGAAAAAGCCTAAAAGCTTTTTCATGTTCAGCAGTCTCCACTCTGGGTGTTCAGCAGCCTTTTCACATGGTATTTCAGGAACCCAGATTCTTTACCTTGGGGTTCTGTCATCTTCTGAAGTCTTGGTGTCCTTTGTGTCTAGCCAGTAGAAAGGGAGAGTTGGGGACTGGTTTGGGGACTGCAGTTGTTAAGAAGGTGGGGTGTCACCACCCACATTCCAATGACAAGAAGCATCATATGGTCCATCTCTATACAATGGTGATGGTGGTGTTGGGGCTTCCTAACAACAACTCTAAGCTAATGAAGAGAAGCACAAATCCCTTCTAGGCACCTCCTCCTGAGCCATAGGCAGTGAACATTTTTAGGAACCCCAAGCTCAAAGATGGATGAAGTTTCTGAGATGGGTGAAATTTCTGAGATGGGAGGTTCAGATAGCCTGTGAAGTCTGCATGGGGGCTACATCTTCACTTTGTGGACATCTTAGGAATTAAATTGAGCCTCAGAAACTGTAGGTTGATTGACAGAATGGTATAATAATAGGACAATTACAATTCCTGCCTAATAGGGTATTTTATTTTTTTAAGGAGTGATACAGAGGGAATTTGAGCTAGTTTATATTATCACTTTGTGTGCCGGTGCCCTTTAAATTTACCAGCCCTTTGGGCCGACCATTTTCTGTGCCACCGCATGAATGGTAGAAGCATTTAATAAAACACACACAACTCCTGAACTACTGGATATTAAAAAAACTGTAATATCTCTCATAAAACACCTTACACTTTCACCAAAACAATGTGTAAAGCTTCTAGACTGAGTACTATCAAAGCAATAGCTCCTAATAGTTCCAAATAAATCCACCGTGGGGTGAAAAACCGGAGAGTAGATGAACACATATTAATACGTGAGCGGCCACCTGATACTGGTGACAAAAAACACGTACTAATACGTGAGCGGACCACAAAGTGTTATAATAGTACTTGTATAATTATAGCAAAGGGAACTCTGTTTTCAGTTTTGCAAAACTATTGCTACAATTTTAGTTTTATTACATGTTTGCCCTGAAAAATGTTTTCATGCTTGGCAGAAATTATAACAACATATGCCCTTACCCTATGGTTTTTATTTTCGTTGTGTTGCTTAGTTGCTTCTTGATTATTATTATTTGTTTTATACAAGCTCAACCTCTCTTCTCAAATTATGATTTTTATTCTAGAATAGGGATTGACTATGGTATGGCATTATTATGAATTTCATTCCAGCTTTTCACATTAAGATGCTTTTGATGTCACATGGTATTAGAATTGGTGACCTGTGAAATGTATTTCTTCTACCACTTACTGGAGCGACACTGGCAAAAGACTTTCTGTTTTTTCATTTATGAGATTTTATTGGATCACTGAACTCCCTCAATCTTGGGAGTAATGTTGAGGGCTCGGTAATTTGTTTTTTTTTTTGGAAGTCAAGTCAGAGTCTTTATGTAACTCACCCAGTGGTGTCCTGTAACAAAATTGTACTGGCCCAAGAAACTCAAATATTGTATATCGAATAGATATACAAACTCACAATTAAAGAAATTGTATAAAAAACTTAGTTTCCTAAGTTTTTGTTATACTTTACTACTGTCTATATTTTGGGGGCTGTTGCATCCATTTTGTCCATAGAAATGTCATACAATTACATTTCTCTTCAAACTCCACATTCAATGCTGCCACTTAAGTTGCTTAATCTTGGCCTGCTGGTCACTGGTTGTTCAATGTTTAACAGCAACCCCTGTAATCACTGTGCAGATTCTGCTCCATATAGAGCAGTGGTGAGGCTTGAAAGAGCCAACTAATGCAAGGCCATTTTAGATACACAGTAAAGGACAGTTGCTTTTGAGGTCATCTGCCATCTCCATGGAGCCTAAAAATGACCAGTGTTGCCAGCTCGTTGCAGTCTAAACCCTCCAGACGCACACAGGATCTCTTCCTGGTCTTCTGTTATTAAATAGGTTTAGTAATACTTGACTCCACCCCTTCAAGGTATATGTTAGAGTAAAAAATATATATATTTTAGCCAATGTGAGACCATTTTGAATAATTAGGATTCAGTAATTTTTCTCATCTTTTTGGAGGAGTCCTAATTTTTCTCAAATTGGAAGTTGGAAAGTAGTTTTGCACAGATTTGCTGATTTATTCTCAGTGCTGACTGAGAAGAAAATATACTTCTCAAAACCTCCATCATTACAGTTCAGAAAGTAGGGTGATTCCCCAGTGTTGGTCCCTGGATATATTCACCACTGTGTCTGGCACATGACTTGGTCTTCTTGAGCTTCTGGTGAATAAGAACAACATAATAGAATGTGGGCAAAAGGTCATCAGTTCTCTTTTCTTGGGAAGTATTATTCTTCATTGTGGATTCTGTTCTGACAATTTTCACATTACTATGTTCTGTCTTATAGGAGATGGTGATGTTAGTAGATGGTAAGGCGGAGTTGATTTTCAATGCCCTTACATGGAAAAAACTAGAATTCGGGACCTCCCTGGTGGCGCAAGGGGTTAAGTCTCAGCCTATCTGCAGCATGACTTCGATCCCCAGCCAGGGAGATTCCCACATGGCTCAGCAGACATCTCCTGCCTCGCCCGCTGCTCCCCTCAGCAGTATATTTCAGTAGATCTGCCTGTTCTGCTCCCCACTCTGTCTCTGGTGAATCCTCTCCCCCCCCCCCCCACCAACACACACCTCTCTGGCCTGCATCCCAGCTCTTGTATGCATAAGTAAATACATCTTTAAAAAAAACAACAGAAAAACTAGAAGTCATGGTGATCATCTTCTTCAATGTCATGTTTTAAAAAACTGTAAATGTTTGTGACCCAATGAATTGTAAAGGTCCAGAACGAATCCATTTGACTTTAAATGATCTTTTTGGAAGTTGAAACAAGTTGTGATGATGTTATTCCATAGGTGATCTGTATCATAGTGTAGATGTGTGTCAATACTTTTGTTTACTCCTGTCATTGGTTACTTTCATGAAACTGCCTGGTAATCACTGAGGAAATCAAAGCTTGAGCTGAATAAACTTTAACTGCATCTCTTCTCTTCTGCCACTACACTACAACCTTCAAAGTCTTGACAGAACTGTTCTTTTGAGAGAAGCCACGCAAAAAGCAAATTGTCAAGTTTAAAATTGTAATTATGTTGTTTGCTTTTGACTTCAAGAAATGTCCATCATATTTCAGAAGTGCTGGATCTGCATCTGGCTTGAGCCTTTTTTGTCTCCCCTGGAACACTGTTGATATTAATACCGATTTTAATTTCCTGGCATCCTGAGTACATAAATATATCACCCACAGATGTGACTTTGAATGAGGACCGAAACTGTAAATTAGGAAGCAAGAGATTCACAGGGTTTCATCAGATCATTTCACTCCCAAAAGTGACACAGTTGTGCTGAGAAGGTTTAAAATTGCTCATTTCCAACCTTCTTCAGTAGCAAAATGCCATGCGTGCAGCGAATTTCCAACCACCTTAGTCATTTTCTTTCCTCCGTTTCTTTGGTGTGTTTGTATTGGGGGCACAGAGTAATGTAATTTAGTAAATTATGATTTGATGGCTGGGCAGCAGCCCCAGTATTGAACAGTATTTGGACTATGATTACTAGCTGGCTTTGTCACAGTTGACATTAATTATTGATGGAAGTTTCAGAAATAGCGCATGTGCCAGGAGCTTTTCACGGGAACGCAGACTCCAGGCAGGAGGGATGCTAAAGAGAGCGGGGGAAGAGGCACCTGTAGCTTGTTTATGTCTGTGCACAGTGAACCTGGAACCAGTGGGCTGTGTGGTACTTGGATGAAGGTGATGGTGTAACAGAAGATGAACCGTCAGGCTTATTTCTATCGTGTTCCTCCCCAGGAACTGCACCGAAGAAGCCAACTTCAGCCGGAGCCAGCCAAGACGAAAGCTCTCCAGACTGTCATTGAAATGAAGGTAGGAGCTGTTCACATTTGTCAGAAACAGCTGTGCCTCTGGAGTTTGTTCTAACTTGATGGTGACTAACATAAACATGGAAAATGAACTTTGTGTTTTTCTCTAGCCACCCTTGTGGGTGCTTTTCTGAATATTTTTGCTTGCTTGGGTACATTTAATTTATTGGCCCTTTAATTAGGATGCCTTTTCCGGGCAAAACAATAAAGAGCTCAAGTGTCCTTTGGCTGAAAGAAGCTGGGTTCATTTTCAGAGCATGGCCAGTGCTTTCAACCATAAGGGAGGTTTTGTGTGTGCTTTAAAAGTAAATTTCTAAAGCTGGAATAATTCTTTTTTTTCCCTCCCATTCATATTACGAAGAAAAGACATGTTGGAGAAACTAAGATTTGGCAGAGAAGTTATTTTATGTGCAATGCAGTTGTTAAGTAATTAAAATTATGCTGTCAGCAAAATTCACTTTTCAAAGAATAATAATGACAATACTTTCTCACAAAGCCAATTTTTTCTCTTAGTTAAGTCTGAAAGTGATACTAATTTACTAAATATTTGCAAAGTATCCCATATTGCTGTGGAAACATAGAGATATGCTATCTAAAAGAGTCAAAGATCCTCCTGGCTAGATTTGGGTATTTAAAGACTAATGAAGTAAATGATAATTAAGTCATGATCTATGATTAGGAAATGGATCTAAAATGAAACCTAGTTGCATTGTCAGTATCTAGAAATTTGAAGTCTCTTTACTTCCAGTTTTTGCCAGAAGTAAGCAAATAGTATTTACTTTAAGAATAAATAATTCTTGATTTAAATTGTCCCGTTAAAAAAATAATGATGTCAGTGTTCGCAGTCTGGTAATTCTGTGCTTGTTAATGCTGAAGAGTTTGCTGGTGACTGTCAGCATCTGAGAATTCTGAAGCATGCTGATAGGATGATTTTTTCTCTTTCTTGCACCACATGATTTTGAATTGTCTGCCAAAAAAAATTCCTACATTTTGGGGAAAAAAAAAACTAGTAAGAGCTATTGAATTCTTGGCATGTACAAATCTTACTTGGATTTCTTTTTTTTTAGTCAATGACAATGTCTTTATCCAAGTGGATTTTGTGGAAACAATGTAGAACATTTGCTTTAAGATTCTATGCTCCCAACGAGGTTACATGAGTCATGCATTTGCAGCAAATTGGTATAAAAATATCATCAGAGGGCGAGATACCAATTGGATTAAAAAATAAACGTTAATACTGGTTTATGAACTGGTATATGAATTTATATAATTTTATTTTCTTTTGAAAATGAACTTATCATTCTATACTTGATGGGGAGTGATTCCTAACTTTATGTTGGTACCATATTTGAAAGTTGATTAAAGCTTTAAAATAAAAAGGGACGAACATGTTAAACAGTTTTATTTTATTTTATTTTGGAGATAATCATTCAGTCTCCCTTCCACCTGCCTCTATACCTATCTCCCCAGTTCCTAGCACAATTAATAATAGAAAATAACATGTATATAAATCTATCTCCAAGCTATCATTACTTTAAAAAGACTGAGTATCTAAATCTTTGAAGAAACCAGAAATGACATCTCTTCTAGTACAGCGAGCATTTTCCTGGTAAAGGCCTCTATACAAAGGCAATTAGTACTTTTCTGTGACTTTTGTCAGTAGATGCTATGTCTGATTCTAGCTACTGCTTCTAGATCATCTGTTTTATTAGACAACAAAAAATCATAAATAAAAGCCCTTGCTTTAAGCTATCTACATGGGAAGGTATAAAAACATGATTTTTAGGCCAAATTCACATGTATATAGTACGAGTAAATTTGAGTCTACAGTTTTTCTTAAATGGATCCAATGATGCTGATTTATAGGAGAACATGTTTTTAGGACAAATGATGATCAATACATTTGCTTGGGAATCGAGTCTGGAATTTTTCTGTTGTCTCTTGGATGCTTGATAATTTACAAAGCACTGCCTTCTGTTTGGTCAGGAAGAAGTCTGGGTCCCATTAACATCTCTATTCAATAGGCATATATTGAGTTATAGAGGCAGCTGGTAAAGGGTCATCTTCTCAGCCATGTGCGTAGCTTGTGACAGCGGCTGTGAACTCCTGTGATTTTGTTCATTACATCCCTGTGAACTTGGAGGGCATATTGGAGAGATTGACTATCTAGTGGAACTGACCTTTAAACCTTGTGTGGAACTTGAAACACCATTGTGTTTTAACTTAAACACCTTTGGTAAACATCTGTGTCATCTAGTGCCTTGGCAAAAATCGAAAGTTAAAAGGAGCTTTCCCAGAGGGAATTGGACCTATAGGTGCAGGGAGGTGACATGAGTTAAGGGCTTGGAAATCATCTCTATATGTCTCTTGCTTTTTGCTTAGTGAAACTAAGAGTGAATTTCTGACCCCTTATCTTCTCCACAAATATACTTTGCATCTACTAGAGAAAGCATTTGCTGTGAGAAGTCTGTGAAATCTTGCCCTAATTCAGGTGCTTTTAGAATCACAGCTTGATAGTTCTAGTAGAACTCTGTGTGCTGCTCTGGATTTTTAGGTTGTAAAAATTTGTTTCTGTGGGGCAAGTGTTGGGGAAGTGCCCATATCAAAGTGGCAGGCAATTCTCTAGCAGCCTTTACATCTATTGCCAAACGCTGGAGCTGGGGACCTAGAGACATCTGCATAATAGAAGGAAGCCACATGAGTGAAGTTATTTGTGATTTATCTTCTTGCAGGAAGCTCCAAGTTTTAATTTTGATCCCTATTTGGTCTGGTAGGTATGTTCCAGGTTTGCCTTTAGTGTATTATGTGTGTTTCTCAGAAAATTTAATTTTCTCATAGATGGTGTGATATGCACCTCCTTTTTTTGCTTTTGTGTCTAAAGATTCTTTACTAAGCTCCTTTTTTCTACTTTTATGGATAACTGTCAATAAAAATGGCAGTTGAAAGGCTTGCCCTCCTTTTATTCTTTAATGTTAATTCCTTTGGAAGAATGTGTTTTTAATCTGCTTTTATTATAAACTTGACATGACATAAACAAGGTATTTGAAAGTTTCACTTTGAGTTCATTCATATTGCTGTACCCACTAAATTATGACAGTATTTATCAGTTAATCTCAAAAATTGTTCTTCTTGCTCGTTAAAACTTTTAAATGAATTAAAGTATAATTTGAAGTGGCCAAAGCCAAAAGAAAGTGTATTGGCTAACTTAACTGGAAAAACAATGGAGCATTGCTTCAGGTACAGCTTGATCTAGGAGTTCAAAAGATGTTATCAGATGGAATGTATGTAGGTGATTTAAGGAATTTAGTGAAAGTCACAGAAAGATACTTGATCTGGTGAATTTGTTCATTAAAGTAGATTAAGATGCTAGGTACATAATGTCTCCATGTGACAGTATTTCCATGACACCTGAAGAGAGGATTGTGGGTGTTTAGCTTTCCAGTCACATGACCATTTCAGGACACTTGTGTGTCATGAATGGTTCTTCTTGAGTAACATTTTTCCCCACCAGGATTTTCAATGGGAATTTATTAGTAAGCAATTCAAGACAGAGCTTGATTAAATTGCTACCTAGTAGTTGTACTGTTGATGAAAGAATATGACTTTGCATTCAGGTACTAAACTCCAGTGATAAAGGTGATCATTTCTTATTAAAACAAAAAATCAAACCTTGTCTTTGTGCTCAGACAAATGACTGCTACTCTTCTGCATGGCTTGAGCTGACCTTCAGTTGGCTTAAATTTCCTTTAAATGATTATCTTTTATTTATTTTTTTTGTTTTCCTCCTAGATATCGGGCTTCTTTTTTTTGCATTTCGAAGAGTTTTTATTATTTTTTTCAATTGTTATTTTATTTGTGTCTTTTACATTACTGTATATTCCCCGTAGGTTTCCCACCACCAATTCACCCGTGAACCGTCACCAGTTTCCTGTGCTCCCCTCACCCCCCCCTCTGAGCCCCAATCCTCCCCCCTCTCTCGCTGATTGTTGCTCTTGTATTTGGTTCCCCTATATTCCTGTTATAGGTGAGACCATTCGATATTTTTCTTTCTCCTTTTGGCTTATTTCGCTGGGCATGATCCCTTCTAGTTCCATCCATGTTGCTCCGAATTGCATGTGTTTATCTTCTTTGAATGCTGAATAGTATTCCATTGTGTATATGTACCACGTCTTCTTGATCCAATCATCTATTTTTGGACATCTGGGTTGCTTCCATACCTTTGCTATTGTGAATAGTGCCACAATGAACATACTCAGAGAAATAAGCCAGAAAGAAAGAGAAAAATATCGAATGGTTTCACTCATAACAGGACTATAGGGAAACCAAATAGGAGAGAGACACTTGGGGTGGGGGGAGGATAAGGGCACAAAATGGAGTAGAAAAGGACACAAGGGACCACGGAGATGGATCACGGTTGAATTGGTGGTGGGTCACCTGAGGGGAATACAAAATGTAAAAGATATACATAATAATAAAAATATATGTATTAAAAAAATAAATGATTATCTTGATGTTTGGTTGAATTCAGCCAGTTCAGGGCCTCCCTGGTGATGCAAGGGGTTAAATCTCTGCACTCTGAAGCTATGGGCAGGCACTGCAGCATGAGTTCCATTCCCCAGCCAGCCAGGGGCCTGACCCACGTGACGCAGCAGACCTCTCCGGTCTTACCCACTGCTCCCCTCCACAGTACATTTCAGTAGATCCACCTGTTCTGCTCCCCACTCTGTCTCTGGTGAATCATCTCGCTGCCCCTCACCCTGCACCTCTGGCCTACACTCCAGCTCTTGTATGCATAAAATAAAAAATCTTAAACAAAATTCAGCCAGTTGAGTTCCATCAGGCATGAAAGCGATGCCCTGGAACTTTGAGAAGGCCAGAGCTACTTACTACTTGGCAACTTTTCCTAAGGAAACACAGTTAAGAAGGGAAAGATTTTGAATCTAAATCTAGACCATTGAATGCATCCCAATTCCCAGTGTGAACTTAATTTGAGTCCTGGGATCTAGTTCAGAACCCCACGAAGTGGCTGCAATGTTTTCTTTGGCTCTAGGTTCTACCTACATTTATTTCATTCATCTTTTAGACTATTACTTGTTTGGATCTGAACACTGCATGCTACTTAGAATTATTTCTTCTCTGAGAATGATTAGCTCCTAGGAAATTTGTGTCAAGTCTAGTTTTTCTAGCCAAACCTTTATGATGAAGTATGTCCCTGTTCCTTTTATGGCTATTGGAAAGGACAACAACAATAAGATAAACAAAAAACACCTCCTGTATCACTAGTGATAACCCACGACCTAATACTACAACCCACGGGGAGCCAGTTGTAGGGCCCCTGATTTGAGAATAAGTATAATTAGTCCCATTTCATAGATGAGGAAGCCGTGGCTTAGAGAGGAAAAGCAACTTGCCCAGTGTCCTTCAGTTTGTTGGTTGGCAGCTGAGATTTAAAACAGGTTTTTCCTCTCAAGTTATTCTAGTCTCTACCCTTCAGTTTTGCCTTTACTGAACAGAGCCTGTGATTTCAATTTGTTTTCTTTTCTATACTCATTTTGGAAATTAGACATAGAACAGATCGAGGCAACCCATGAGAGCTGAGAGGTCTATTTGGTGTTTTGGGAAAGGAAAGGTGTGGTATTAGACTTTGTGTTATAAGGCACGATTTATCCTTTTCATGTGTGTATTTAATTTCTCCTCCAAATGTGTACCCCTATTGTCAACATATGCCCTGTTTCCACCCTGCCCCCCAAGTTTTAAGCCTTGTTCTGAAATCTCCAGAAGGTTGCAACACATTCAAACTTGCAAAGCCCTGTGTTTTCGATGAGCGCTGTCCATTTAGGATACCAGAAATGATCCTTTTGCTAATTTTTTTTTCCTTGAGAAATTGCTTCATCTTCTCATATTTCAACTTAAAGAAAAACTTTTTCCCATTTAACTATTTTCTTTAAGGGGGGAAATGTGGGTTTCATGTGCTAGCCAGAAAAGCAAAATGTCAAGTTAAATGTTAGTTCTCGATGATATATGGTTGTCATTTAGAAGCAAGGAAGAATTATAAAAAAAAAAAAATTAAATTAAAAAAAAAAGGATGAAGCTTCTTTTCCTTTTTTGACCAAACTCTTCATATGATGTGTATGACACTAAGTATTTGAGTTACTAGTTGATAAATCCTGATGTAATCCTGCAGCTGAATCACAATTACCAGTGTGTATTAACCAACTATTTTGAGCACTAAGTCATGGGCGAATGGAAATACTTAAGCTAGGATCAAACTAGTGACTAAGCATGGCAGAACAGGCTTCAGGGGCTCAGAAGATGTCAAATGAGAGACGTGCAATGAATCCTCCTTCAAGGAGGTAGCATTTGTGGGGATCTTGAAAATTGGCATGATTTTGATAAAGGGAGAGGGATTGATAAAGAGGGCAACTGAGTGAGTAAAGGCAAGGAGGCTGGAAAGTTCGAGGCGTGTTTGGGGAAGAGCAATTATTCAGTTTGGTTGAGAAAAGCCTTCTAAAGTTAAAGCAATGCAAGATCCAATTAAGCTATAAGGAAGTAGGAGGAAAGATATAATATGGATAAAAAGTGAGATTAATGAAGCAGAAAACATACAAAGCCAAAAGCTGCTTCATTGGAGAAATTAACAAATATGACAAATCATGGCTGGAATCATTGAGAAAAATAGAGACAGTGCACAAATAACCAATATCAGGACGAGGGAGGAGCATCACTTAATATTAAAAATATGAGAAAAAATTATTAGTAACAGTATGATAATAACGTCGAAATTTTAGATAATTTTTTTAAAACACAATTTGTTAAAACTGCATGAGAAGAAACAGAATATCTGAATAGTCATTTACTAAAGAAAGGAACCCCTAATGGGCTGTTGAGGATTATGTGTACTTGGGTGGTGAGTGTGGTGTAGTAACAAACAGCTAACTGATCAGTATTTAAAAGCGAATCATATTTTTATTATCAGTGACAAACAATAATAAAGTGAAATTTAGAAAACAATACAACTTACAATGGTATTAAAGTACCCAAAATTACCTGGAGCAAATCTAACAATTGTTGTATAACACCTAATTTAAATAGGAGACCTAAAACATGACTAAATGTGGAAGAGTCAATAATTTGAAACAGTGAAATAGCTGTCAACAGAGGAGGAGATCAATAAATAGTGGGGTATTTATACAACCAAATGCTATGTAGCTATGAGAAGAACTAGCCCATTGCTTCATCTAACAACAAAATTGAATATCACCAAAACAATGTGGAAAGAAACCAGAGACTAAGAACATACAATATGATTCTGTTTATATGTATTCCCAAATGGGCGGAAGAAATCAGTGTTGTTAGCTATCTGGCTGGTTGTTAACATGGAGTAGGGGAGAGGGTAGAGTTTGGGAAGGGGCATGAATGAAGCTTCTGGAGTACAAGTGATATTCTGTTTCATGAGTGCATTAGCATGTGCCCAGATGTGTTCACTTTATCCTAATTCATCTGCTGAAAACCTATGATTTGACTGCTTTCTTGTCTATAATGCACTCTGATTTAAAAATTCATTTAAAGGTAAGAACAACTCAACAACAGAAAGACAAATAATCCTATTCAAGTTGGATAAAGAATTTGAATAAGCTTTTCTCCAAAGAAGATATACATATGGCCAGTAAGGATATTAAAAGATGTCCAACTTGATTTGTCATTAAGGAAATGAAAATCAGAACCACAATTAGATTTAACTTATCCCCAGTTAGGATGACTAAAATACAGAAGACAAATAATAACAAGTGTTAGGGAAGCTGTGGAAAAACTGAAATCCTCTTATGTTGATGGTGGGGAATATAAAATATTTCAGTTCATTTTGGAAAACCATTTGACAGATCCTCAAAATATTAAATAAAGGGTTAGTATGTGACCCAGCCATTCTTCCCCTAAGTGTATACCCCACCAAATTGGAAACATATGTACACACAAAAACCTGTACCCAATGTTCATATCTCCGTTACTAATAATGGCCCCAAAGCTAAAACAACTCAAATGACCATTATCTTGTGTGAATAAACAAGATACATTACGTCCTTACGGTGTAATATTATTTAGCAATAAAAAGAAATGAAGTACTGACACAATCTATACCATGGATGACCTTCACAGACATTATGCTAAGTAAAAGAACCCAGTTGCAAAAAGCCACATATTATTTGATTACATTTATATGCAATGTCCAACATGGGCTCATTGATAGTGACAGAAAGCAGTTAGTGGTTAAGAGCTGGGGGAAGGGGAGAAAAAGGAGTAACTGATAATGGTTACAGGGGTATTACAGTGCTGATGGTTGTACAAACCTTGAGTCGCATGCTTTAAAAGGGTGAATTTTATGATATGTGTGTCATATAGCAATAGAGATGATACCAAAAATAAAGATATTACAAAGGAAAGGATTGATAACTGATGACTTATTTTAAAACAGAATTATAAAGCAATCGACTATTTGATATATTCCTCAGGTTTATAGTGACTAGAGACTTAAATATGTTTAATATACAAAGACTTACCAACATGGAATAAAATCTTGGACAAAACAGTACCAAAATATTGACACTTATTCTGGTTGGGGAGATCATAAAGGGTTTTTTTTTAACCTCTTCTCCCCCCCCCCATTAATTTTTATGTTTTCAGTGATGAACATTCATAACATAGGAGTGAGTGGGAATTATTATTTAGGAAAAACAATAAGTTTATAAAGAAAAATCATCTATGAAAAATACTTAAAGATGTACATTTTTTTTCTATTCTTGTTTTCTTTTGTGAAACCGAAGAGGCTTCACAAGGGAGAAAATGATTTTATTTCTGGAAATTACGACTGGCTCTGCACTCACTGCTCCTCTGAGCTCCGGCTTTCCTGTCTGGGAGATGGGCCCACGATACCAGTTTGGACAGGGTTGTGGTAGGAATTAAATAGATTAAGACTTAGGGAAATTCTGAGAAATTCTGGCACACAGTAGATGCACAAAGCATCCTTTGCTTTCTTAGTCTTTTCCTTTCAGTCTGGAAATTGACTTTCACCTGTAAAAAGCTGGTGCTATATTTGAGCAAGGGCCACCAGAGAAAAGGAATTTAACACATTTACTTCAGGCAGAGTGTTAGCTCTCAACACACACACACAGTTCATATGTGGAAAGACTTTTTAAAAAAGATTTATTTATTTATGCATCCAAGAACTGGAGTATAGGCCAGAAATGTGGGGTGGTGAGAGGATTCACCAGAGACAGAGTGGGGAGCAGAACAGGCGGATTGACTGAAAGACACTGCTGAGGGGAGCAGCGGGCGAGACAGGAGAGGTCTGCTGTGCCATGTGGGAAGCTCCCTGGCTGGGGATCAAACTCGTGCTGCAGTAGCTGTGGATAGCTTCATAGTGCTGACACTTAACCTGTTGAGCCACCAGGGAGGCCCCAAGGCATGTGGAGAGACTTTAAAAGCATCTTTGAAAGGAGAAACCATTGGAGAAAAAAAAAATTAAGTCCCAGTTGGCCTGTGACAAATGACTTGGGGACTTAGCTTCCTGATAAGTGGACCTTTGGCAAGTTCCATGTCTCCCAGTCTGTCACTAGTCTTATTTGGCAAATGAAGGGGTTAGACTAACTGTCCAGCTTTGAAGATTCTACCAAGTTTGGAAGCATGGTGACTGGCCATTGGACTTTCAGAGGGCCTGCCTGGGGAGTCTGAGTTGACATGACATTCTTGTAAAATTTAACTTTTTGCTTTGTTTGCTTCATCTTGGCCAGTCCTGCCTCGGCCAGCAGCCTTTGCCCTCTCCCTCGCTGGTGCTCAGGTTCCCAGCCTATTGTTTATTTAGGGATTGCAATTTCCTTATTGGCGTACGCCCTGGCCAACAGGGTTGAGAAGTCAACCACAGGCCTCGTGAACTTCCCCTTTCAAGTTTCAGTAATGACAGTGTACCAGCCATCACATGCCTCATCTCTGAGGCACGGTCCAGTTTCCACATCCATCAGGCCACACTGGTAACTTGGGGTAGCCTGAATTCCTCCGCAGCCTGTTGCTTTTTCCATGAGACAAACTGGTTGAGCTTAGAAGGATTTGTGGTATGTTTTAGAAATCCTATGAATTAGGTCCCAAACCAGGGCTGTTGGGGGTGTATTGGGCATGGGTTAAAAGGAATGGAAAGATCAAGGTCAGGTTGCTGGAGGGCCAGTAGGGGAGTTTCTTCACTCAATCTTTTCCTATGGAGCTTTGGAAGAGAATGGAAGGGTCAGAGGTTCATCTTTTTATGACTCCTGAAATGCTTACACTATTTTGCAAAGTAGTATTTTGCTGAATCTTTGGGAATGCAAACCCTGTTAGTGTCCACATACATGTGAAAAATGACTTCCAATCCAGCCTTAGGGAGGGTGGGGTTGTATCCACCAGGAGAGCTCACTCTGTCATCTGGAATCAGTTTCTAAAGTTTCTACCTACTTTTCTTGATCTCCATCCTCTTCAGTGTTTTTCTTTTGGCCTTGCTATGTGATCTTTAAAGGTTAAAAGTACTGTGTGAAAGAAAAGACAAAAATAGCCCAGTTTCTGCCTATTTTACTTCCTCTGAAGCCCCTTTTACCTGAGGTTCATATTGCCTCTTCTGTCCGATTCAAGAGAAGATTATACAGAAGTGTTCACAGAAAAAAATTTACAAAGACAACTGAGGTGATACAAATTTTATCTAACACTCAATGAAGCATACAATCTCATTTGGAGAACTACAAAATGGGTCAGAGGCCAGGATAAATAATAAAGAACAAAGAAGTGGGAGGGAAAAAAAGAGAAGAAAATATCTGATTAACTTGGGTCACATAGTCAACTTTGTTTGGGGCAAGAAAGAACAAAGAAATAAGTCTAGTGCCGTAGCTGGCTTGTGGGAATTGGCTGACTATACACTGTATTTTGGTCAAGCAGCGCTTTTATAGGGACATGAATGTTGTCTATGTTTTGGTTTGCTGGGTGGCACCCTGGGCCGGAGCAGCTCTGCCTTGGTCTTAGAAAGTTATTTCATCAAAGGAAGAATCTTAGGGAAGTTATTTACCTCCTATAGGTAAATAACTCCTTGACCTGTGAGATGGGTGAAATAAGTATTTAATTCATAGAGTTGTAGGGAAAAATAAATTTTTCAAGCACAAGTCTTGCATTAGTAATATATACACATTAGTTGTTTTTAATAGCATTTTAAATTCTGGTGTAGAAAACATTGTTTGCTTCTGTCCCATGCTAGTCCTTTCTGTAGATTTAGACAATATGAATATATTTATATTTTTAATGTAAACAGGGAAGGAAGCATAGGTATACAAAAAAAGTCTTTTGATGTGTTTTTTTTTTTTTACCCCAACCTGAGGAACATACAAATAAAACAGATTTTTGTGTTATTCTCAACCTGAAAGGGAATATCTTTGAATGAGACCAACCCATGGGTAGTTTCTATTCACTTCCTGGATAATTCCGATTCGCCTAGTCCACAGATTGGCAACAGTGTGTGTTACAGACACATGGAAATGATTTTGGATTAGTCTTTGCTCCATTCCATGCGCTGGGGATATAGAAAACTCCAGTTATTAATTGCAGCAGCTTTTGGGGTAGGACTGATACTTAGCTGAGAGGCTGCATTATTAAAACATTGAAATACTTCTACAGTTATCCCAAAACCCCAGTGCTTACCCTGGGATCCTCCAAATCCAGCAACTAAAGAGATAACCCCTGGCCCTGCAGAAGCTTCCCAGACCTGCTTCCAGTGTTCTGCTGATGTCTGCTTTGGGTGGTGCTTGCCTTGTGTTGTGCTGGTTGTTGAATGACTCAGCAAATAGCCCTGACTCTATAGCATTTGAAATACTGAGGTTGACCTTCCAGCTATGATAACACAACTCCATTGATACTGCCCTATGTCATTAATGATATCCTAAATTTTCTTCTTAGTCTTCAGTTTCTTCAAATCATTGCTTTGACTCTCTCCTTCTTAAAACTTCACTCTCTTATTTTCTGTGACTTTTTCATTATTTTCACCAAATTTTACCCTTCTTTCTTTTGGTGATTTTTCCACTGTTTTCTCTATCCTTGTTTTCAGCCGTGTCTGAGATTTCTTCCACCAGTAGGGTGGTGAGCAGTCATCTCTACTCTCTCAATTTTCATTTTGGCTTCTATTTTTATTAACTGCCCAAAGACCTTCTATTGTTTCTTTTTACCAGTTTCTGAATGAATCCCAGTCAGCCCCAAGTCCAAACTACTAACTTGATTCTCAAGACCAGTTATCATTCAACCCCTTCCCCTTTTCATTTCCAACTCCTTGCCAATTAAAAGTGAATTGTACTTCTAAATAAATTCTGTATACTTACTCTTCTTTGATACATACTTCATAGTTATTATTCTTTTAACTTACTTTTACTAAATATTATGTGCTAGACACTATGGTGAGTACTGATGACATTGTCTGTATCATTACTTCTGGCTGGAAAGAACTTAATCTTCTTTATGATAATCATTCTGATCCATTTCCAAACCCAGTATTAGGCTTTTGCTCCTGGAGATTTCTTGGCTTTGCTTTGGTAGTCTTATGCAGGGTTGGCTTTTCTGTCTGTAAGCTTATAGAACATTAAATCTAACTATATTTTGGTGCTCTCTTTCACAATATCATTTGTGTATCATACTCTTCTGGTTACAAGTTGCCAAAATCCAGGTGTTGTATTTTGGTATTCTGGTAAGTGTGTGATTCAAGAAGTAACCGTATCTAGCTATTCAAATAATATTATGAGGGCCCATTCATTCAGATGAATTCTTAAAGCATGAACAGGTCAAGAACAGCCATAGACTTGTATTTTCACTATCATCTGTAATCTTGGAAAAGGAGAGAAAAAAACTCTGAATAAGAGTGACCCTATAGGGCCTCCCCTGTGGCGCAGCGGTTTAGCGCTGCGCTGTGGAGCTGTCGGCAGCGGCGACGCGAGTTCGATGCCCGGCCAGGGAGAATCCCACATGGCGTGGCAGACCTCTCCTGCCTCGCCCGCTGCTCCCCTCAGCAGTGTATTTCTGATCTGCCTGTTCTCTGCTCCCCACTCTGTCTCTGGTGGGCCCTCTCACCGCCCCACGCCTCTGGCCTGTACCCCAGCTTGTATGTATAAATAAAAAAATAAATCTTTAAAAAAAAAAAAAGAGTGACCCTATATTTGTATCAATCCCTTAAAAGCACTGTGCCTGGCCTTGATGTGGTCATGAGTTTACTCTTGGATCCGTCATTGCATTCAGAGGATCCATGATACTTGGTATAGGAAAGGGTCACACATGAAAACCACTAAAATCAGAGGTAATTGGGGAGAGATAGTTCCCCAAAGCGAAAGCAGCTGAGCAGACAGACAGAAGTTACAGGTATATGCTACAGCTAGGACTGAGAAAGAGGTGATCTTTCTAGAGTATCCACAGTGTTAGCTGTTATTCTGTCACTTATTTAATTCTCAGAATACCCTTAGGTTATAGCATTTATTAATATTAGGAACATGCTCAAAGTTAAACAGGGTGGGCTAAAAATAGAATTACTGTCTTCTACTTTTGTACTTAAGAGAACTGGGGAATGGGGCAGGACTTACTACACCGTTGTTAACCTATGATAATGATGGCCATGCTTTACTTTCCTGGGAAAGGTTCCTTAATGTGTCCTTTGCATGCATTATATATTACTTATTATTTTCTTAATGTGCTTTTGCATAGACTTATTTCAGAGTTTCAGTGTCTTGCCCAACAGTATAAAAACCTTGAACCAGGATTTGCATTCAGGTTTGTGACTCTAAGGTTCAGCTGTATTGAATCTCAGAGTTTTTAGCTTTTTTCTTGTTAGATTTGATTCCATTAACAACAACAACGAGTTTATACACAAAGACCAAAACTTCAAAGGTGACTTTGTCCAACAAACACGAGAAACGCATGTTCTGTCCATGGGTCATTAGTAATGTGCTCAAGGACAGGATAACAGGAAAAGATGCACATTCCCAGGGAATGGGCTTCATGCAAATGAGGCAAGGGTAGGCAAATGACATCGTGAAAACGAACATCAAAACACCCTAATTGCTTTTAATAGGACCTAGTCCAACCTGATTCTGTGCTTGTGCATTTTGCCATAGATAATTAGATACCATCTGAACAAACAGACAAACACGAAAAAACACCACCACCACCAAGAAACAGCATGTCCCTTGTCATCTTCCATTCTAGGTCATCATGGTTTTATAGTTCAATAAGACCCAAGAAGACGAGTTTTTTATTTTTCCTCCTAACACGCACTGTACCCAAGTTGACTTCTTTCTGGAGTGTTTAACTTGGGCTCACATAACCGTGGTTAATCCCACACAGTAAATCCTTCCAAAGGCAGGGCGTTACTCAGCCTAAGACCAAGGGCTTCTCAGTTATGTTTGCAGTGACAACTAGTTGACTTTTAAAAGTTAAGCCTTCAGGAACCTCTGTGGTATCCAGTAATAATAGTCTAGAATTTTATTCTAAATAAAGTGTAATATAATTACGTAGGGATGTTTCCTGAACATTAAATCACGTCGTCTTCTTCTTTAAACCAAATTGGCCCTCAGTTTGTTGATCGCTGTCCATAGACCGATGTGTGCTCACAATGAGTTCCATGCTCTGTAAAAACTGCTTGTATTTTCTTTCTTGGCCTGATATTAAAATGAAACCAATAATTCTTACTGTATTCAAAAGGAAAGCACATTGTGACACTCAGCAATAACATAATTATTACTTTTTGTGACTAAATGATACTGCTTTTTTGATGTTCCTCCCACTCACCATTTCAATGTTCACAGTTCCTAGAGAGGAATTGAAATCTGTTTCTTGCTGTTTAAGGGGAACATAATGTTTGACAAACACAAAAAGGGTAATGATGACATTCTGCCTGGCAAAGATGTTCCAGAAAGTTTACTCTCAGGGTTGCTTAAACTTATGCCAAGTTGGATAGCTTTTGAGAGTACATCCATGTTTCTCTAAATGCACTTGGCCATAGCTCTGCTCTCTTCTGCATTGCTCATTCTTGTCCTTTTAATACACTGGACACTTGTAGTCACTTAGAACATCCAAGTCACCTGAGGACCTTGTGAAAATGCAGATTCAGATTTAGTAATTCTGGGCTAGGACCTGAGATTCTGCATTTGTGAAGGACTCTCAGGTGATGTCGCTGCTACTTGCCTCTGGACCACATATTAAATAACAACTATCTAGACTATACTTCCTGCTAGAGAGAGAGAGGAATGCTCATGAATCTACCTGTTGTTTCACACACCTGGCAAAGTGACATTACAAAAAGATGCTCAGTATATCAATATATTTGTTGAATGCATGAATGACTGAATGAATGAAACAATTCTGTGTCCAAGTTTACTATCAACTACAGCAGACATATTCTAAAAATTACAGAAACTATAGAAACTATTTTAAGAAAATGAAAACAAGGTAGAAATAACTTCGGTCTACTCACCTGACTTTCATCCTCATTCCTGCCCTCATGGGTGAGTGCTTATTAGTAACTGGTTTAAGAATAGGTAGGATTGACCCATTGGGTAAATGGTCACTAGGGTTCAATTTAAGTGGTTTATTTATTAGTGTCTCATCAAATACCTATTTTGCATCTTTTGGATGATAGGTGTAAAATAGTCTTGAAAATGAATCTTTAGGTAATAGTTATAATCTGTAATTTATGTATAAAATTTTGTAAGTATTATTTTATGACCATGTGGAAAGAAATAATTGAAAGAGATACTCGATTCACATTTTTGGAATGAAGAAAAAAAATTCATCTGCTTTTCCCCATGGAAACTCAACCACCCCATATTTTAAAGTCCATAGGGAAAATAGAATATGAAAACAGAAAAGTTTCATGTTTGTCCTATCTTGAGCCCATTTGTGGGTTCCAGAATCATGGGGAGTTCACGTCTATTCTTTCACTACTCATGGCTCAAAGCAGCTTCCAGTAAACTATTTTTGAATGACAGAAACTGACAAGATAATCCAGATATTTAGGCCCTGGATTTTTAAAATTGGGATAATCATGGCACTTTTTCCTTGAACAATCCAGATCGTTTTAAGGCCACTTTAATATATAACTGAGCTTAACATAATCATTAAAGTCCTGTTTTCAAGAATTGACTTCTAGGTGAATAACACCAGAGAAAATCAAATTAAAGAAATACTTTACTATAGGACTTCTCGGAGCTTTTAATGCAGGTGTGAATTGAAAAACCCCAGTAAGCTTTTCACAAACTCATTTGACATTGCCATCTCCATTTTGCATAGCATTTTGGTTCTGTGGACTTTGGGAAAACTGTTCTGTGATCCTTGTTTCTTTAAGGAAGGCTAATGCTTGTCTGCTTTGAGAGCTTGCTTATTTGTGAAACATAATCAAGGTGAATATTTGAAAATCAGTACATCAGTTATTTTAAAGTATCAGTTACAAATAGCATGGAAAGATGCTCAAAAAGAAAATTCTTTGGAGAATTTTCTACCTTCTAAAACTTCACTTTTCAGGATATCGCAACATGTCTTGAGCTTTTCTGTGGTGGGTCAGTGCTAGGAGTTACCAAGCACGTGCACGCTGAGGCTGTTCTGCAAAGCAGCATCTCTGCACCTCCTTTAGCCACGGAAGGCTCAGAGGTAGTCTCCTCCATTGACCCCCTGAAATATATGGTTTTAGTCATTGTCTTCGATTTAGAGATTTATTTTTAAAGATTTATTTATTTATGCATACAAGCTGGGGTACAGGCCAGAGGCATGGGGCGGCGAGAGGGTTCACCAGATACAGAATGGGGAGCAGAACAGGCAGATCGACAGAAACACACTGCTGAGGGGAGCAGCGGGCGAGGCAGGAGAAGTCTGCCACGCCATGTGGGAATTTCCCCAACTGGGCATCCAACTGGCGTCTCTGCTGCCGACAGCTCCACAGCGCAGCGCCTAACTGCTGCGCCACCAGGGAGGCCCTAGAGATTTTTTAAAGAGAAAAAGATAAAATTTCTTCTTCCTGAAATGTTCAAACTGAGGCAATGACCATGACAGCTATTTCAACTGCCTTTAATTGTCATGCTTAGATTTCTTCATGTCTGTCTTTCCTTCAGCAGTCTTCCTGGGTGTGATCGTTAAACCATGTAACTAACCTGGTGTATTTTGCATCTGTTCTCCTCTCCAGATCCTAATATTTTCCTATCTCCTTTCTTCCTATGCTCATGATTTAGATCTGAGCATAGAGAATGTTGCCCTTAAAACTGACTTTTTATATAAGAACAGACATATGAATAGAGAGAAAAGAGACTCTATTAAGATGCCTACCCCAGTGCATTTACCTTTCCTTTTCTTTTAAATTTTTTATTTATTTATTTATTTATTTATTTGGCATACCTTTGGATAAGGGAAAAGAGACTTTTGGGAAGAAAAAGAAAGGTGTTCATCAATTCAAGGAAATTAGTGAAAGTTGAAAATATTATTTTCAAAGCGTGTGTCATCATGTTATGAAATTTTAATTCAGATGTACATTTGTAAAGAGGATTTTTTGCATTAAGAAACTGTCTTAACCTACTTCTGATCTTTCTTTAGCAATATGTGCTAAAGAAATTACGCAGTTTTTAAAAGTCCAGTGAAAAACTCCTAACCCAAGTAGAATTTGACAGATATGGTCATTGCTAAAGCTTCAGGAGCTGATTAGAGAAAAACTGAGGGTTTCTTCTCCATTTATCTACATGATGGAGATATGAAAGTCTCTCAAGTGTTGTCAAAAAATTAAGGTATAAAATGTGAGGTTTGCAAAGAATACTGCAACACACATGTGTATATATGTGTATTTCTTGCGTATATACATGTATGCATATGTGTACACACATATACGTGTGTATACACATATCTGTGTATATATACATACACATGTGCATGTATATATTCAAATATGGTCATTTTCAACTTGGGCCTGATATACCAGAAGGTTTTACAGAAATGCAGGGGTGTTGCCCTTCCTTTCACACTTAATTTACAGCTAAATTCTAGTAAAAGTTGTACTTAGATAGTTGTAAATCACAATTACCAACTTGTATCTTAATAATGAGGGGAATTCTGCATCTACTGATTGGAGTTTTAATTGATATCTGTCTTTTTATATGTTTCAAAGTTATGTCACCTTAAGGCTTTCATGAGGTAAATGAAAATGTTATTAGTGAGTATATCTGGATGATCCAATGTGGACAATCATAATTATTTATAGAGCTTTTCAAGTTTTCTATAATGAGCATGTTTTAATTTTATGGTCGGAAAAAATGTTGATTTAAAATGAATCATTTATGTAGGAAGGCTCTTAGAAACTTCTAGAGTTCATTTTCTATAGCCTTTTTATTACTACTGTTCTTTTTATCTGTAGAGTTGTCATAGCTTCAAAGCCAAGTGAGTCATTAAGGATAACGCTCTACATTGATCAACTTAGGTTGCTATAGTAAAATACCATGGATTGGGTGACTTAAATAACAAGATTTTATTTTCTCAGAGTTTCGGGAACTGGAAGTCTGAGATCAGTGTGCCAGTGTGGTATGGTTCTGTTGAAACCTTTCCTCCTGGCTCACTAATGGTCACGTCCTTGCTGTGTTCTCCCATGGGAGACAGAGAGAGAAAACAAACTCTCTGGTGTCTTTTTCTTTTTTTAAAATTGCATTTTTTTGAGGTAACATTGTAGCGTTGTATATGATTTATGGCTATAGGTTCTCATCTCTTTCATTTATGATTTATGGATTCCCATCTCTTTGTTTTGTATTTTAAATAGAATTTTATTGTTAAGAACAAAACAAAAACAAAAACAAGCAGACAACCATAAATTAGAGACATTCTACAGGGGAGGGGAGGAAAAGAGCACAAGGGACTGTGGTGATGGTTCATGGGTGAATTGTTGGTGGGAAGCCTATGGGGAATACAAAATAATGTAAAGAATATAAATAAAAAATAGGAGCCTCCCTGGTGGCACAGCGGTTGAGCGCTGCGCTGTGGAGCTGTCGGCGGCTCGTGATGCGAGTTCGACGCCCAGCCGGGGAGAATCCCACATGGTGCGGCAGACCTCTCCTGCCTCGCCCGCTGCTCCCCTCAGCAGTGTATTCTGATCTGCCTGTTCTGCTCCTCACTCTGTTTCTGGTGAACCCTGTTGCTGCCCCACGCCTCTGGCCTGTACCCCAGATTGTATGTATAAATAAATAAATATTAAAAAAAAGAATATAAATAAAAAATAAATTAAAAAATTTTAGTTATTTTAAAAGAATATTTATATATTTATTTGTACATATAAATATTATTTATATATTATAAATTACAATTTTATAATATATTACAGTATATTGTATTGTATTATAAATTATTTTTATATTATTTTACATCATATTCATTTTTGTACAATGTTTGCTTTCTTTTCTCAGGTGTAGTCCTCATAGAATTCCCACCACTAATTCACCCATGTACCGTCATCATAGTTCCTTATACTCTTCCTGTCCTTGTTTTGATCCTTCTCCCTCCCCCTCCCCTACAGAATGTCTCTGATTTATAATTGCCTGTTTATTTTTGCTTTGTTTTTATTGTTATTATTTTTCCCCTCTGATCCCTTAATTGATTCCCCTATATTACTCCTATAAGTGAAACCATGTTATATTTTTCTTTTTCCTTCTGGCTTATTTAGCTGAGCATAAGCCCTTCTAGCTCCATCCATGCTGCTGCGAATGGAATTAATTTATCTTTTTTGATTGCTGAATAGTATTCCACTGTGTATATTTGGCACATCTTCTTGATCCAGTCATCTATTTTTGGGCATTTGTGTTGTTTCCAAATCTTACCTGTTATAAATAGTGCTGCAATAAACAGAGGGGTGCAGGTATCCTTTTGAGTTAATGTTTTTGTGTCCTTTGGATAGATCCCTAGGAGTGAAATTTCTGGGTCATATGGTAGCTCCATTTTCAGTAGTCTGAGGAACCTCCACATGGCTTTCCGAAGTGATTGGACCAGTTTGCATTCCCACCAGCAGTGTAGGAGAGTTCCTTTTTCACCACATCCTCACCAACATTTGTTGCTGCTAGTTTGTTTAATATGTGCCATTCTTTCACCAAAGCACCCATAATCCATCACCTTAGTCTACTGGGTCTCCTTCCCATTTTGCTTCCAGACCCCATCCTTCCCCTCTGCTAGCCTCAATTCTGAAGTCAGGTTTCTAGGATTTGTTATTGTTTTGACTCTTCTTTTCTTTTCTTTTTCTCTTAACCTGATCAGAAAGTGGAGAGAAGCACTAAATAGACACTTGTCCAAATAAGACATACAGATGGCAACAGACACAGGAAAAAATGGTCATCATCACTTATCATCAGGGAAATGCAAATCAAAACCATAGTGAGATATTATCTCATACCTGTGAGAATGGCCCATAACTGAAAGACCAAAAACAAGTGTTAGCAAGGGTGTTGAGAAAGAGGAACCCTTGAACATTTTTGGTGGGAATGTAGGCCAGCCCCTATAGAAAATTGTGGAGGTTTTCCAAAACATTAAAAATAGATCTAACATTGGATCTAGCAAATTGTCTATTAGGTATCTACCTGAAGAATTTAAAAACACTAATTCGAAGGGACATATGTATGCCTATGTTCATTGCCATGCTATTTACAATATCCAAGTTATAGAAATAATCTTGTTTCTATATGAGGGCACTAATCCCATCATGAGGGCTCCATCCTCATGTCCCTTAGTCTGATTAACACCCAGAAGCTTCATCTCCAAATAGCATCACCTTAGGGGGTTAGGAGTTTTGCATATGAATTTTGCTGACAAAGAAACATCAGTTGATAACACTTCCCTTGCTCAAGCTGGCAGTATGTATACAAGATGTCCAGAAATTGTATCTGAAACAGAAAAAGACTGGCGGGCTCTACATGAAAATATTGATGATTGCTATCTCTTGGTGGTAAGGCTAGAGGGCATTTTCTTCACTTCCTATGAATTTAAAGGGTATTACTTGTATAACTGGAGAAAATTCAGAAAGCACTTTTTTTTAAATATATATTTTTATTGTTATTTATGTCTTTTACATTTTGTATTCCCCTTGGGTAACCCACCACCAATTCACCCATGATCCATCTCTGTGGGCCCTTGTGTTCTTTTCTACTCCATTTTGTGCCCTTATCCTCCCCCACCCCCCCGCCCCCGAGTGTCTCTCTCCTATTTGGTTTCCCTATAGTCCTGTTATAAGTGAAACCATTCGATATTTTTCTCTTTCTTTCTGGCTTGTTTCG